>JAJIBD010015748.1:0-23883 GCA_021461705.1 Cryptotis parvus | reverse complement strand
GGTGGGGTTCACTTTATGGTCTTTCACTATAAATATGTCTGTGTCGATCACAGCAAGCAATAAACTTACAAAGTACTTACTGCTCTTCAGTTAAAGGGAGAGCTTTGGGGTCCATAGGTGCTGTGTAATTCCAACTTTCTGAGTTATTCCCAAGGTTATGTCAACAACTTGCATTTATCCATGTTATTAATGTTTGAAAGTATGTTAAAGCATAAAAACCAGATCGTGAGAGGGGAGGAAATAAGATTCCTTGAGGGGAAAAGGTGGGAGTTAGGGATGAGTCACTTGATCACTTGACTTCCTGTAGATCATCGATTACTCGAGCGGGCACCAGTAACATCTCAATACGTCCTGTCACATGAGAGATAGCCCAAGGGCATCTGCTTGCTCCAGGAACATAAAGAGCCTCAAACCATTCCAACAAGTCATGGGAATGAGATCCATAATTGCCACTGGTATTTGGCATGTCAAATATGACACAGGTAGCTTGCCAGGCTCTGCCGCCGGGTGGGATAATCTTGTAGTCACCTCAAAACTCGAGCATTTATTGATGAAGCGGGCCAGGCTGTGATCAGCTCTTCTTCTGGTGGAGGATGAGTATAGGGGTCAATAGATGATGGTGGGTGGAGGGTGGGCCTTGGTGGTGGGAGTGAGGGGGGCAAATGTACTGTCAAGGTGTGAGAACCGTGACCTTGACTCAGACAGTGCTGTAGACCTTAGCTTCAACTCAGCTGCCATCTGGTGCAAGTAAATGTGGACGTCACAAAGGTTTGACAATAGTAAAAGTCTCTGACAGTCCCACAATCAAAAATTGCTCCAAAATCAACCCTGGGATGAATCCCAAGTGTTTCTGGCAGTGATCACCCATGTTATATTTCCAGGGTGAGAAGGGGTCACAAGTGGAAAAACATTTAAACTGGTTGAAACCTGGTTTTAAAATGCTGGTTAAAACTAATTTCACCTCATTTGAGAAAAATTTTATAAAATATTGGGGCCAGGGGATAATACAGTGGATAGGTCACTTGGGGTGACTTGCCAACCCAGGTTTGATTCCCAGCATCCCATATGGCCCCCAGAGCACTACCAGAGTAAGTTCTGAGCCAGGAGTAATCTCTGAGCATTGCTGGGTGTATCCCACACTCAAAAAAAAAAAGAATAAAATTACAAACGTCCTCACAAAAGATTTACCAAAGGAAAGAGAGGGGAAGAGGACTATAAGCCTTTGAAGGGGTCGTTTCCTCGCCATGCCTGTGCTGGATATTTCCTGCCCGCCTGGGCCACAGACGTGGCCGTTTCTGAGAGGGGCATGTTCCCATCTAAGGGCTGTGGGAACCCAGCAGGCAGGGGGCATGGGCCACCCTCAGCTCTGAAGTAGACACAAGAGGCCAAGTGTCCACTTCTTTGACCTTGGAGGAGTGAAGGGAAGACACCAGTAAAGTGGATCTCTCTGGAAAGCCTCCAGGCAATGACCACACTGGACAGCTGCTTTGCAGGGGCTTGATTATCAGAGCTCCAGTGACAGGGAGAGAGGGGCAGGCCGTACACAAGCCGTCACCTTTCTGCCCAATGTGCTCTAGCTTCTGCTGCTTCCTTTCCCACTTGAGGGCAGATCCCTCCCCTAATCCCCCCAACCCCCTCTACACACACACTCATATCTGGATGCTCAGAGGAGGTGTGGGTAAAAATCAGGAAAAGTCATTGAACACTTGGAACAAAGCCAGTTCTAGAAGACAAAATTCCAGGTGCTGAGAAGGTCACATTGTATTAGATCAAGGTTGACAGCAAGAAATCGGGGCTGACATTTGAAAGGGCAGATGAGGGCTGAGATGGGCAAAGAAACATGCATAAAAATGATTCCCGTGCTTTCAACATTTTTGCTTCACTTAAACTTATTGTTTCTTCTAAAGCTGAGCTCCTCATAAATAAAATAAAAATAAAACAAGCTTAGAAACTGTGCCAGTAACTGACTTACTTCTGGGTTCCCCAGAGCATATGGAGGAGACTAATGACAAGAGCTGCTCCGAGATGCAGAGGAGAGGAGCTTCAGATAGCGATGGCTTTTCACATCAGAGTGAGATTTACATTCACTTAGTAGCCCCCAGAGAAAGCCCCTGCTTCTCATTGGCCTATTGAAGTTCGTGGCCAAATGTCTCCAAGCAGATGCAAATGTCTCCAAGAGGGAAAGAGAAGCAAGCTTTGTTTCCCACAGCAGTTTTAAAATAAATCTAATTCCTAGTTTTGTGGGCATGCCTCATTTCACTCAAACTCAGGTTGGGGCATAGGCCGGGTTGGCTGAGGGTGGGTTTTCACCCACAGAAGCACCCTTTAAAGTTACGATAAGTGGGCCGGAGTGATAGTCCAGCAGGTAGGGTGTTTGCCTTGCACGCGGCCGGCCCATGCCAGCCCGAGTTTGATCCCTGGCATCCCATATGGTCCCCTGAGCAGGGCCAGGAGTGATTCCTGAGTGCAGAGCCAGGAGAAACCCTTGAGCATTGCCAGGTGTGACCCAAAAAGCAATACATACATACATACATACATACATACATACATACATACATACATACATACATACATACATAAAATTAAAGTTCCGATAAGCCCCAAGGCTACAGCGAAGCCTATTTCAAGCCCTGGTATGTTTGAACCAGAGACAAATACACACAGGGCAGAGCTGCTACTGGATGTTCATGAGGTGTCCGGGATGGAAGACAGGTTCAAATTCTGGCCCACCACCCCAATACAGTCTTGCAAGATGCCAGAGGAACCCCTACACTATGAGGGCCACCATTTTCTACATCTGGACTCCACAGCTCATCAGAGTTCCACCCAAGAGAAAAGACAATCTCTCCCCATTATGGTTCATCAGTAAATGCATGAACTGAGAGCCTGCTACCAAGAGTATCCCACCTGCACGGCAGAGCCTGGCAAGCTACCGGTGTCATATTTGATATGCCAAAAACCAGTAACAATTATAGACCTCATTCCCAAGGAATGGTTTGAGGCTCTTCATGTTCCTGGAGCGAGCAGATGCCCTTGGGCTACACTAGCATGCTACAGGACTTATGGAGATATTGGTGCTGGCTCGAGCAAATCGATACAAGTGATACAAGTGATACAAGTAAGCCCTGATGAGGAGGGCCAGCAGACCTCTGCAGGTGATTCTGGAGAGCGTGACGCTGAATCTGGTCCCCAGGAATAGGACATCAGTCTAGTCACCCAATTCTGGATATGGAAGTTTGGGATCTAGTTGGTTTGCTTGTGAGTTAAAAGCTGGAGTAATAAAAGCAGCTTGGAATCTTTTTTTTTATTTCAGTCTATTCTAATTCCAGATCAATAGAATAGAATTGAAAGCCCAGAGATAAACCCTTAGATTTATGGACAGTTCACCTTTGACAAAGCAGTTAAGTTTGTGAAATGGGACAAGGAAAGTGTCTTCAGCAAATGGTATTGGGAAAACTGGATAACAACGTCCAGAAAAAAGAAACTGTAACCATATCTCACACCATTCACAAAAGTTAGATCTGAGTGTATTAAAGGCCTTCATATCAGAATACAAATACATATATATATATATACATATATATATATATATATATATATATATATATATGTTGATGAAAATGTAGGCAGAATTCTCCCGGAAATGGACCTCAGAGGTGTATTGATTGATTTGTCTCTAGAAGCCAATACAACAAGAACAAATAAGACTTTACCAAATTAAAAAGGGTTCTGCATGGCAAAAGAAACTCAGGATAAAATTTAAAAAAATAATATGGAGTGGGAGAAAATATTTGTACACAATAGAGCAGATAAACACATCCTAGTATTGGCTGGGATGGCAGGAAAGGCAACTTCATTCACTTTTGGGATACTAGGTGGCCATCTCTGTGGGAAGCAGAATGGAGATTTCTCCAAAGAGTGAGAACAACACTTTCATACAACCCAGCAATGCTGCATCCTAGCATCCGCCCCCACCCCAACACAAAACAACTAAAATTATATATGCACACCTATGTTTATTGCAGATCTCAGTCCAACTACCTGGACATCACTTGTACCACTCTTCTTCCCGTTGTTCATCCATTTGCTCGAGCAGGCACATGTAACATCTCCATACGTCCTGTGGCATGCTAGTGTAGCCCAAGGGCATTTGCTCGCTCCAGGAACACAAAGAGCCTCAAACCATTCCTTCAGATCATGGGAACGAGGTCTATAATTGTTACTGGTTTGGGGCATATCAAATACACATGGGTAGCTTGCCGGGCTCTGCCTTCTCTCTGGGCAGGTACAATTCCACTCTCACACAGGTTTTATGCTAATTTTTTGATGACCACATATAAAATTCTTTGTTTCTGATTTGGGAGCCACACCCAAATCAGGGCGTGGGGTTTACTTCTGCCTTTAAGTGTAGGGGTCACTCAAAGAGGGGTTCAGAGGACCCTATGCAGTTCCAGGGATCAAACCCAGTTGTCAGCATGTAAGGTAAGCGTCTTACCTGCTGTACTACTTCTCTGGTACCTACGGTTGCTTTCTCTGTTCCCCCATCCCCCGTAAGTGGTGGCATTAAGTTAAGAAACAACAGGGAGGGGGCCGGAGCGATAGCACAGCAGGTAAGGAGTTTGCCTTGGGAGCAGCCTACCCGGGTTCAATCCCTGGCATCGTAACCCTTGAGCATTGCCAGGTGTGACCCAGAAAGCAAAAAAAAAAAAAAAAAGAAAAAAGAAAAAAAAAGAAACAGCGGCAATGAGGAGGAGGAAGAGCAGCTCTGGCCTGCTTCATCAAATGAGCAAGAGCCCAGCTGTATGACTCCTGTCTTCCGCTACCTGCAGACGGTGTGGACTCCCCTGTGAGGGGCACAAACAGGTCCCAAACCCACCCACTAGCACGGGGAGGGTGTCTGGCAGAACGAGTCAGGTTCTGGACAGATTCTGAGAGCTCTCCAGGAGTGTTACTTTCATCTCAGGGAACTTGATGAAGTCACTTTCTCTGCCACCCTCCACCATGTAAATGTCCAGTGACAAATGGATGTGTGTGTGTGAGAGAGAGAGAGAAAGAAATACTATGTTTTTTATTTTATTTTTTATTAAACATTTTATTATACCACCGTGAGATATACAATTACAACATTGCTCATGTTTAGAGGTTTCGGTCACAGAGTGCTCCAGCACCCCACCCTCCACCAGTGCCCATTTCCCACCACCAATGCCCCCATTCCCTCCCCCTCCCAAAGCCTGCCTAAATGGCAGGTTCTTTATCCCTTTTTCTCTCTCCCTCTCTCTCTTTTCCTTCTCTTACATATTGTGGGTTGCACTACATACACTTAGAGGCCATCTTGTGCATATTTTTGGCCTGTATTTAATGCTCAGTTCCAAGTTGGTATTAGCCCTTTCGACATTTATTTTTTTTTATAATTTTTTTACTTTTACAATTACAAAGATATACAATTAAAAAGTTCATATTGGGGTTTTGGTCATACAGTGTTCCAGCACCCATCCTGCCACCAATGCCCATCTCCCACCACCAACGTCCCTGGTTCCCTCCCCCTCTCCCAGCCCTCCTCCATGGCAGGTTCTTTATTTCTTTCCATTTCTCTCTCTTTCTCTTTTCCTTCCCCTCCAGACTATGGATAACAGAACATACATGAAAGAGTTGTCATGTGTATCTTTTTGCCTCTATTTAATGCTCAGTTCTAGGTTGGCATTAGTACCCTCACAATTGTTAGCACACTGTTCCATTTTCTGTCTTACCTAGCCTCTGACTCCCACACATTTGTGATAATTTCCACCTTTGACAAGACCTCCTGATATGTGTTTCACTTGACCTTGGATATTGGTATCATAATATGTACATATATATTTATGTTATGCAGATAAATGCAGTCATTCTGTATCTGTCTCTCTCCTTCTGGCTAATTTCGCTCAACATAATCTTCTCCATATCCATCCATTTATAGGCAAATTTTATAACTTCATTTTTCCTAACAGCTGCATAGTATTCCATTGTGTAGATGTACCAAAAGCTTCTTTATCCAGTCATCGATTTTCGGGCACTCTGGTTGCTTCCAGATTCTGGCTATTGTGAATAATGCTGCTATGAACATAAAAGTAGGGATGGTGTTTCCGCTGTGTATTTTTGGTTTCCCAGAGTAGATTCCCAGGAGTGGTATGGCTGGGTCAAATGGGAGTTCAATTTCTAGTCTTTGGAGGAATGTCCATATTGTTTTCCAGAAAGGCTGTACCAGCCAGCATTCCCACCAACAATGGATGAGTGTCCCCTTTTCCCCCACATCCACACCAGCACTTGTTGTTCTTGCTCTTTTGAATATGTGCCAGTCTCTGTGGTGTAAAGTGGTATCTCATTGTTGTTTTGATTTGCATCTCTCTGATGATTAGTGATGATGAGCATTTTTTCATATGTTTTTTTGCCATTTGAATTTCTTCCTTGCTGAAGTTTCTGTTCATTTCTTCTCCCCCTTTTTGATGGGGTTGTTTGTTTTCTTCTTGTAAAGTTCTACCAGTGCCTGATATATCCTGGATATTAACCCCTTATCAGATGGGTATTGGGTGAATATTCTTTCCCATTCTGTGGACTGCCTTTGTATCTTAGTCACTGTTTCTTTTGAGGTGCAGAAGCTTTTAAGTTTCAGATATTGGAATAAAAACAGACCTGTGGACCTATGGAATAGAATTGAGTAACCTGACACCCAACCTCAAACACATGATCATTTAATCTTTGATAAAGGTTCAACGAGTCTAAAATGGAGTAAGGAAAGCCTATTCAACAAGTGGTGTTGGGAAAACTGGGCAGCGACATGTAAAAAAAAATGAATTTGGACCTGTGTCTAACACCATGCACAAAAATCAGATCAAAATGGATTAAAGATATCAATATCAGACTTGAATCCATAAAGTACATTGAAGAAAATATAGGAAAAACCCTGCACGACATTGAAGCTAAAGGCATCTTCAAAGGTGAAACATCACTAACAAAGCAACTAGAAGAAAAGATAAACATATGGGACTACCTGAAACTTAGAAATACTATGTTTTAAGAAAAGGTGGAATCAGATGGTTTGCTGAAATGTGGATGCAATGGGAGTGTATTGTGTTAAGTGAACTAAATCAGAAAGAGGACAAGTATTGGATGATCTTATTCATCTGTGAAACATAATGAAATAGAAGGAAAAAGACAATAGTGATCAATAAGAACCCCTTGACCTTGGATGACAATACTGAGAACAAACCCTAGGGGGAAGGTGACAGTGGTAGTGGGTTGAGGACACTTTGGTATTGGACACTGATGTCCAATACATTATAAATCATACTATATATTGGCATTAAAGTGCCAATAATATTAAATAAATTAAACTACAGTAAAATTAAAATTAAATCAATAAAATGAGGAGACCAAAACAAGAAAGAAAAGAGTCATGCTCCTGGGAGGCAGATGGGGGAGCATTCAGAAGTTCATTATCAGAGATGTTGGCTGTGTTTATTCAAGGGTGTTCTTTATCAGGCTGAGAAAATTCCTGACTCTTCCTACTTTGCTGTAAGTCTTAGCGTGAGTAGATGTATTTTGCGACATACGTTCTTACTATGTCTCTCAAGATAATCTGTGAGGCTGGAGAGAGAGTCCGAGGGCAATGTGTTTGTCTTGCGTGCTGCTGACCCAGGTTTCATTTCCAGCACAGCACATGGGCCTCCAAGCGCTGCCAGAAGTGGTCCCCGAACACAGAGCTAGAAAGAAAGAAGCCCTAAGGACAGCTTACTTCTTACCTTACCTCACTTCTTAGTAGGTGAGCCCCCAAAAAACAACAAAACAAAAAATAAGTAATCAGATTGAAATGTTTTCATATTGTAGCTACTGGCTTCTCCATGTGAAGCTGTCGGTAAGATCTCAGATAACTCACAGAGTGTCTCCTTCATCCAGTTTCCCCAGTGGTGAGAACTAGCAAAAACCGACATTGATGTAGTCCAATAAAGCTTTCCAGCATTGAAAAACCTTTCTAATTTTCATTCTTTGTTCTGCTACACTGACCTATCTCTGTCTCCTTCAGCAGCCCACACTCCTGATTACCGTAGTGACAGAAGTCTTCGATTCAAAAAAAGTAGGACTGATTGCTTCTACTTTTCCCCTTCAAAATCAGTTTAACTGTACTAGTTACTTTGTATTTTTATAGCAATTTTAGACAATCTTGTTTGCATTCATATAAGTCAGACTTAAGTCTTGCTAGGATTTTAATGTGAATTGAAATAAACCTGAATATCAGTTTCAGAACAGACAGCTTTATTTTGTTAAATCGTCTAGTTCATGAATGTCCAGGCTATTTGGCAGATCTTTCATTTCCTTCATCATCCTTTTATAGTTTTCAACATACAAATTCTCCACATGTTAAATGGCACTTAAGTATTTCTTTTTGTTTGCTCTGTTATATAAATGACATCATAATTTTCATCTTGGTCATTACATGTTCTTTGCTAGTATATCACTGTCACTGTCTTCCCGTTCATCATCGATTTGCTCTAGCGGGCACCAGTAACATCTCCATAAGTCCTGTCATATGCAAGTAGAGCTCAAGGGCACCTGCTTGCTCCAGGAACATAAAAAGTCTCAAACCACTCCATCAGGTCACGGGAATGAAGTCTATAATTGGTTACCAGTATTTGGCATATCAAATACGACACGGGTAGCTTGCCAGGCTCTGCCATGCGGGTAGCATACTCTTGTAGTCATCTCTAAATCCAGCATTTATTGCTAGTATATAGAAACAGAATTAATTTTGTAGTGTTTATCATGTATCATAAGACCTTACACAACACATTAGTTGCTTGAAGTTGTTTTTCTTTTTTCAGATTCTTTGGGATTTTCTACATTTGAAAATGGAAACTTTGGGGTTGGAGTGATACCACCACGGGGAGGGCATTTGCCTTGCATGTGGCTGACCCGATTCAATAACCAGCTTCCCATATGGTCCCCTGAGCACCACCAGGAGTAACTCCTGAGTGCAGAGCCAGGAGTAACCCCTGAACATTACCGGTGTGAACCAAAAACTAAAAAAGAAAAAGAAACTTTCTCTTTTTTTTTAAAATATGTTTTATTATACCACAGTGGCGGGTATAGTCCTCATTCCCATGAGCTGATGGGATGGTTTGAGGCTCTTTATGTTCCTGGAGCAGGATGATGCCCTTGGGCTATCTCACATGTGACAGGATATATTGAGATGTGACTGGTGCCCACTAGAGCAAATTGATGATATATGGGAAGATAGTGACAGTGATTATACCACAGTGAGATATACAATTACAAAGAAGTTCATGTTTAGGTTTCGGTCTTACAGTGTTCCACACCCATCCCTCCACCAGTGCCCATTTCCCACCACCACTGTCCCCAATTCCCTCCCCCTTCCTTAACCTGCCTCTGTGGCAGGTTCTTTATCTCTTCTCTCTCTGTCTTTAACTTCTCTTACACACTGTGGATTGCATAAATACATTTAGAGGTTATCATGTGTATCTTTTTGCCTGTATTCAATGCTCAGTTCTAGGCTGGTATTATCACTTTTGACAATTATTAGCACACTGTTCCCTTCTCCTCTTACCTAATCTCTGACTCCCACATATTTGTGGTAGATTCTGCCTTTGATAAAACCTCCTGATCCATGTTTTGCCTGACCTCAGATATTGGTTTCGGACTATATATATTTATATCATGCAAATAAATGCAGTCATTCTATATGTGTCTTTTTCCTTCTAGCTAATTTCACTCAACATAGTCCTCTTCATGCCCATCCATTTATAGGCAAATTTCATAACTTCATATTTCCTAACAGCTGCATAGTATTCCGTTGTGTAGATGTACCAAAAGCTTCTTTATCCAGTCATCAGTTCTCGGGCATACTGGTTGTTTCCAGATTCTGGCTATTGTGAATAGTGCTGCTATGAAAATAAAAGTGCAGATGGTATTTTTTGTTTTGTGTTTTTGGATTCCCAGGGTATATTCCCAGGAGTGATATGGTTGGGTCGAGTGGGAGTTCAATTTCTAGTCTTTGGAGTAATGCCCATATTGTTTTCCAGAAAGGCTGTACCAGTCAACATTCCCACCAACAATGGATGAGAGTCCCTTTCTCCCCGCATCCACGCCAGCATTTGTTGTCCTTGATCTTTTGGATCTGTGCCAGTCTGTGGTGTGAGATATTTCATTGTTGTTTTGATTTGCATCTCTCTGATGATTAGTGACGATGAGCATTTTTTTCATATGCCTTTTGGCCATTCGAATTTCTTCCTTGTCAAGTTTCTGTTCATTTTTTCTCCCCATTTTTTGATAGGGTTGGCTGTTTTCTTCTTGTCAAAGTGACAAGAAGAAATGTCAGTGCCTGATATATCCTAGATATTAACCCCTTATCAGATGGGTACTGGGAGAATATTCTTTCCCAGTCTGTGGACTGTCCTTGTATCTTGATCACTGTTTCTTTTGAGATGCAGAAGCTTTTAATTTCATGTAGTCCTGTATGTTTATCTTTGCTTCTAGTTGCTTTGTTAGTGGTGTTTCATCTTTGAATATACCTTTAGCTTCAATGTAGTGGAGGGTTTTTCCTGTATTTTCTTTGACATGCTTTATGGATTCAGGTCTGATACTGAGATCTTTAATCCATTTTGATTTGATTTTTGTGCATGGTGTTGGACAGAGGTCTAAATTCATCTTTTTACATGTAGCTGCCCAGTTTTCCCAGCACCAAGTGTTGAAGAGGCTTTGCTTGCTCCATTTCATACTTTTTGCTCCTTTATCAAATATTAAATGATCATGATCATGTGTTTGAAGATGTGTGTCAGGATACTCAACTCTATTTCATAGGTCCATAGGTTTGTTTTTGTTCCAGTACCATGCTGTTTTAATTACTACTGCTTTTTAGTACAGGACCTACTGCCAGTCCTTTTCAAATTCTTCCGGGAAATACAAGAAACAGAAACACTCCCAAACAGCTTCTATGAGGCACATATCATGATACCCAAAGCAGGCTGAGACAACACAAAGAAAGTAAACTACAGACCAATCTCCCCGATGAACATAGATGCTAAGATCTTCAACAAAATACTAGCAAACAGAATTCAAAGACTCATCAAAAAGATGCTTTATCATGTATCAATCCTACTTTATCATGACAAAGTAGGATTCATCCTGGGAATGTAAGGATGGTTCAACATTGGCAAGTCGATCAACTTATTACATCATATCAATAAGAGAAAAAATAAAAACCAAATGATCATATTAACAGACACAGAGAAAGCATTTGGCAAGATCCAACACCCATTCATGATTAAAACCCTCCAAAAAATGGGAATTGAAGGAACTTTCCTCAATATAGTCAAATCCATTTACCAAAAGCCCACAGCAAGATTCATTCTCAATGGGGAAAAATTGAAAGCCTTCCCCTTAAGATCAGGAACAAAACAAGGTTGCCCACCCGCACTCTCTCAATATAGTACTGGAAGTACCTGCCATAGCAATTAGAGGAGAAAAGGACATTAAGGGCTTCCAGATAGTCAAGGAAGAAGTCAAACTATCACTATTTGCATGATATTTACTGAGAAAACCCTGAACTCTACCAAAAAAAAGCCCTAGAAACAATAGATACTTATAGTAGTGTGGCAGGGTACAAAATCAATACCCAAAAGTCAGTGGCTTTCCTATATACAAATAACAAAAGAGAAGAAAGGGATATTAAAAAATGATCCCATTCACAATTGTGCCACAGAACATCAAATACCTAGGAATCAGCTTAACCACAAGACATTGCTTCAAGCAATAAAAGAGGACACAATGAAACGGAGGCAGATCCCTGCTCATGGATTGAGAGAATCAGCATTGTCAAAATGGTAATACTCCCAAAAAAAAAAAAAAACAAAATGGTAATACTCCCTAAAGCTTTGTACAGATTCAATGTGGTCCCTATAAGGATACCCATGACATTCTTCAAAGAAATTGACCAAGCACTCCTGAAATTTGTATGGAATAATAAACCCCCATGGATAGCTAAAGCAATCCTTGGGAAAAAGAAGGGAGGCATCACCTTTCCCAACTGGAAACTTTATTTCTGATCTACATGTCTTTAAATTTACTCATTGGCATTCCCCTTCTGTTTCCTAGACAATTTTATCATAAATAAGTATTAGTTATGGTAAAATGCATATTCTGTATTGATGTAAATGATCATTCCATTTTTCTTTAGTTTATAAATTTGTAGATTGCATCAATTGATTCTTTTCTGCACAAATTGACTTTTAAACACTGAATTAGAATCACATCTCTAAAAGTAAACCTTACTTTGCATAGTGTATAATTCTTTTAATAATTGCTGAATCCTGTTTATTAATATTTTGTTAAGCACTTTTATATCTCTGTTAATATACAACTTTCCTGGGGCAGAGACATAGCATAAGAGGTCGGGCATGTGCCTTGCTCACAGTCCACCTGGTTCAGGCCCCGACACCACATACAATCCCCTAAATCTTGCCAGAGTGATCCATAGCGCAGACCCAGGAGCAAGCTCTGAGCACTCTCAGGTGTGAAATATATGTATGTATGCATAATATATTATAAATACATATATTATGCTACTATATATTTGTTCTACAGTTTAAATTTTTATAATGTTCTAGTAATAGTGACATCATAAAACAAAATGAAGTGTCTAAAATTTTCTGAAGAGATTGCATAAATTGGTATGAAATCCTTAAAATTTTGCTAGATTTCTTGTTGAAGTCACCTTCCTTCCCCCTACCCTTCCCTCTCCTCCCCTTTTCTCTTCACTCCTCTCCTTTTCTTGCTTTTTTTTTCCTTTTTCTTTCTTTTCTTTAGATTTCTTTTTCTTTAATTGGGGTAATACGATTGGTGGCAATGCCCATATTGTTGCTTTATGTTTGCAATACTACTCCACCAACTCCGTCACCAGGTGTGCGTCAGCCTCCGCAGCTGTCCTTGTGCTCCTTTACCCCAGCTCTTTGCTCATCTGGCTATTCTGTTGACAATACCTTGGAGTTGATTTCCCCTGGGACTATCTACTCTCTTGCTATGTTCCTTTTATACTCCACATATAAGTAAGATCACCCAGTAAAATAATCTCATTTTCATATTGTGCAGGTGTTGGGAAATTGTGCTTTACAAGAATTGGGACCATTTGATAAAAGATGTCAGACAAGTGTATAGATTTGCTTGCAGAAGTCCCTTGTACTTATTTTAATTTTCTACTGATGGTTAATTTCTGACACCTTATTTAAAATTTGCCAAATTTATTGAACCAACTCTTGTTTCATTGGTTGTATCCAATCTCTCATTGCTTTCAGGTTAATTGAAAGTTAAAACTGAAATCAACTGAGTCCTGCTTTTATATAATAAAGATAAAATAATTATTTATTTTTCCTTTATCTGTTTTGAGTTATTTGAGTTTTTTAGGTGTTCTCTATGCAGAGGGACTTCTCTTTTCTAATATATGCATTTAGTGCTATAAAATGTCCCCTCCACATTGTTTTAGCTGCTTTGCATAGTCTTTTTTAGATTTTAGATTTTTATTTTTGCTTACTGCTATGTACTTTTTAATTTTTAAAAAATTTTATTATACCACCATGAGATATACAATTACAAAGGTGTTCTAATTGGTTCTTGGTAATACAGTATTCCAGCACCCATCCCTCCACCAGTGCCCCATTTCCACCACCAATGCACCCCACCCCTCCCGCCCACCCCCAGGCTGCCTCAATAGCAGGTAGCCCTGTGTCCTCTCTTTCTCTCTCTGTCTCTCTCTCTGTCTCTGCATCTCTCTCCCTCTTATTTTACACATTGTGGCTAACCCTGCAGATAGAGTTTATCACTTAAGTCTCTTTGTGTATATTCAATGGTGAGTTTTAATCTGCTATTACCATTTCACACATTTAGTAAAACACTGGTATCTATTTATATCCTATTAATGAATGCAGTCATTCTATATCTGTTCTTTTCCTTCTGACTAATTTCACTCAGCATGATAGTCTTTCTTCATGTCCATCCATTTGCAGGTAAATTTCCTAATATGATCTTCTCTGACAGCTGCATAGTATTCCATAGTGTAGATGAACCACAGTTTCTTTAGCCAGTCCTCTGTTCTCGGGCATTTAGGTTGTTTCCAGATTCTAGCTATAGTAAATAGCACAGAGATGAATAAAGAAGTACAGAGAGTGTTTCTGCTATGTGTTTTTCGGTCTCTCGGGTATATTCCCAGGAGTGCTATTGCTGGATCAAATGGGAACTCAATGTCTAGTTTTCGGAGGAATGCCCATATTGTTTTCCAAAAGGGCTGGACCAGTTGGCACTCCCACCAACAGTGGATGAGTCCCTTTTTCCCCACATCCATGCCAGCACCAGTTGTTCTTGCTGTTTTGGATGTGTGCCAGTCTCTGTGGTGTGAGATGTACTTTTTTTAAAAATTAAATATTTTATTATACCACCGTGAGATATACAATTACAACGTTGTTCATGCTTGGAGGTTTCGGTCACATAGTGTTCCAGCACCCGCCTCCACCAGTGCCCATATCCCACCACCAATGTCCCCAATTCCCTCCCCCTCCCATAGCCTTCCCTTTCGACATTTATTCACACATGTTCCCTTCTCTGTCTTACCTAACCTCTGACTCCCTCACGTTTGCGGTAATTTCCACTTTTGGTAAGACCACCTGATATATTTATGTCATGCAAATAAATGCAGTCATTGTCATTCTATGTCTCTCTCTATCCTTCTGACTAATTTCACTCAACATGATCCTTTCCATGTCCATCCATTTATAGGCAAACTTCATAACTTCATTTTTCCTGACAGCTGCATAGTATTCCATTGTGTAGATGTACCACAGTTTCTTTATCCAGTCATCAGTTCTCGGGCATACTGATTGTTTCCAGGTTCTGGCTATTGTGAATAGTGCTGCTATGAAAATAAAAGTGCGGATTGTGTTTCCGCTGTGTGTTTTTGACTTCCCAGCGTATGTTCCCAGGAGTGGTATGGCTGGGTCAAAAGGGAGCTCAATTTCTAGTCTTTGGAGGAATGTCCATATTGTTTTCCAGAAAGGTTGTACAAGTCAACATTCCCAACAATGTATGAGAGTCCCCTTTTCCCCACATCCACACCAGCACTTGCTGATTTTACCCTTTTGAATATGGGCCAGTCTCTGTGGTGTGAGGTGATATCTCATTGTTGTTTTGATTTGCATCTCTCTGATGATTAGTGATGATGAGCATTTTTTCATATGCCTTTTGGCCATTCGAATTTCTTCCTTGTCAAAGTTTCTGTTCATCTCTTCTCCCCATTTTTTGATGGGATTGGCTGTTTTCTTCTTATATAGCTGTACAAGTGCCTTATATATCCTGGATATTAACCCCTTATCAGATGAGTATTGGGTGAATATTCTTTCCCATTCTGTGGACTGCCTTTGTATCTTAGTCACTGTTTCTTTTGAGGTGCAGAAGCTCTTTAGTTTCATGTAGTCCCATATGTTTATATTTTCTTCTAGTTGCTTTGTTAATGGTGTTTCACTTAGCTTCAATGTCGTGGAGGGTTTTTCCTATATTTTCTTCAATGTATTTTATGGATTCAGGTCTGATATTGAGATCTTTAATCCATTTTGATCTTATTTTTTGTGCAAGGTGTTAGACACAGGTTCAAATTCATTTTTTACATGTAGCTGTCCAGTTTTCCCAGCACCACTTGTTGAAGAGGCTTTTCTTACTCCAGTTTGGACTCTTTGCACCTTTATCAAAGATTAACTGATCATGTCTTTGAGGTTGGGTATCAGGATACTCAACTCTATTCCATAGATCCACAGGTCTGTTTTTATTCCAGTACCATGTTGTTTTAATTACTGCTGCTTTGTAGTACAGTTTAAGGTTAGGAAAGGCGATGCCTCCCATCTTCTTTTTCCCCAAGGATTGCTTTAGCTATCCGTGGGGGTTTATTATTCCATACGAATTTCAGGAGTGGTTGGTCAATTTCTTTAAAGAATGTCATGGGTATCCTTATAGGAACCGCATTGAATCTGTACAAAGCTCTAGGAAGTATTACCATCCTGACAATGTTAATTCTCCCCATCCATGAGCAGGGAATGTGTTTCCATTTCCTCATGTCCTCTTTTATTTCTTGAAGCAGTGTCTTGTAGTTCTCTTTGTATAGGTCCTTTACACACTTGGTTAAGCTGATTCCTAGGTATTTGATTTTCTGTGGTACAATTGTGAATGGAATCGATTTCTTAATATCCCTTTCTTCTCTTTCGTTATTTGTGTATAGGAAAGCCACTGACTTTTTGGGTATTGATTTTGTACCCTGCCACTCTACTATACATATCTATTGTTTCTAAGAGTTTTTGGGTTGAGAGTTTAGGGTTCTCTAAGTATAATTTCATGTCATCTGCAAATAATGATAGCTTGATTTCTTCCTTGCCTATTTGGATGCGCTTAATGTCCTTTTTCTTCTCTGATTGCTATGGCGAGTACCTCCAGTACTATATTGAATAAAAGAGGTGAGAGAGGGCAACCTTGTCGTGTTCCTGATCTTAAGGGGAAGGCTTTCAATTTTTCCCCATTGAGAATGATACTCGCTGTGGGCTTTTGGTAGATGGCTTTGACCATCTTGAGGAAGCTTCCTTCAATTCCCATTTTCTGGAGGGTTTTAATCATGAATGGGTGCTGGATCTTGTCAAATGCTTTTTCTGCATCTATTGATAGGATCATATGGTTTTTTTTTTTTCTCTTATTTATATGCTGTTTTATGTTGATTGATTTGCGAATGTTGAACCACCCTTGCATTCCCAGGTTGAATCCTATTTGGTCTTGATGTATGATCTTTTTGATGAGTCTTTGGATTCTGTTTGCTAGTATTTTGTTGAAGATCTTAGCATCTGTGTTCATCAAGGAGATTGGTCTGTAATTTTCCTTCTTTGTGTTGTCTCTCCCTGTTTTGGGTATCAGGGTGATGTGTGCCTCGTAGAAGCTGCTTGGGAGTGTTTCTGTTTCTTCTATTTCCTGGAAGAGCTTGAACAGGACAGGCAGTAGGTGCTCCTTAAAGGTTTGGTAGAATTCGCTAGTGAACCCATCTGGACCTGGACTTTTGTGTTTGGGCAGACTTTTTATTACTGTTTCAATTTCCTCGATGTCGATAGGCTTATTCAGGTATTGGAGGTCTTCTTGTGGTCTTCTTGTTTCAATCGTGGGAGGTTATAGGACTTCAGGAATTTATCCATTTCTTCTAGGTTCTCATGTTTCATGGCATACAGGTTCACAAAGTAATCTTTGATGATCTTTTGGATTTCTGTCTTTTCTGTTGTGATGTCACCATTTTCATTTCTGATTCTATTTATTTGGGTTCTCTCTTTCCCTGTCCTTACAAGTCTTGCCAGTGGCTTGTCGATCTTGTTTAATTTTTCAAAGAACCAGCTCTTGGTTTCATTAATCTTTTTGGATTGTTTTTTTTGGTTTCCAGCTCGTTGATTTCCTCCCTAAGTTTTAATATTTCCTTCCTTCTGCCTGGGTTGGGCTTCTTTTGTTGGTCTTTTTCTAATATTTTCAACCTGTGAGGTCAGATTATTTATGTGAGCCCTTTCTTGTTTCCTGATGAATGCTTGCAGAGCTATGAACTTTCCTCTTAACACAGCTTTTGCTGTGTCCCACAAGTTCTGATAGTTGGTATCTTCATTGTCCTTTGTTTCTAGGAATCTTGGAATTCCTGTTTGATTTCTTCTATGACTCATTTGTTGTTCAGCAGTGAGCTGTTCAGTTTCCAGGTGTTTGGTTTGACTCCTGCTTCTCTGTATGGTTAACTACTATTTTCAGTGCATCATGATCTGAAAAGATAGTCAACACAATTTCTATCTTTTTTGTTTTGTTGAGGTATGCTTTGTGGCTCAGTATATGGTCTATCTTGGAGAATGTTCCATGTGCACTGGAAAAAATGTGTATTCAGCTTTTTTGGGATGAAAAGCCCTGCATATATCAACCAGCTCTCTTTCTTCTATTTCTTCATTCAGGTCCAGTATTTCCCTGGTGAGTTTCAGCCTCGTCGATCTATCCATAGTCGATAAGGCAGTGTTGAAGTCTCCGACTATTACTGTGCTACTGTTAATGTCTTCTTTGAGGTCTATTAATACTCGTTTTGCGTATTTTGCTGGCCCCTCGTTTGGCACATATATGTTTAGAGTGTGATTTCTTCCTGGTATACATACCCCTTAATTATTAAGAAATGGCCTTCATTGTCCCTTTTAACCTTTTTTTCAGCCTGAAATCTATATTGTCAGACACGAGTATGGCCACACCTGCCTTTTTGGAGGAGTTGTTTGCGTGGAGAATGGTGTTCCAGCCTTTGACTTTGAGTCTGTGTTTGCTCTGATTATTCAGATGTGTTTCTTGTAGGCAGCAGAATGATGGATTCAGTTTTTTAATCCATTTTTCCACCCTATGTCTCTTAATTGGTGCACTTAGACTGTTGATGTTGAGAGATATTATTGTCATTGGATTTTGTGCCATCTTCCTATTTTGCTATATACTTTTTATTTCTCTTCAGACTTCACTCTTAACACATTATGTGGTTTCCAGTTACTTGGAAATTTCCTATTATTGTTCTGCTTTTGATTTCGTGTTTGATTCTATTACAGACAAAAAGACTTGCATGATTGAAATGTTTCAAAAATTTCTTCAAATTTACTTTATTGTCTAGCACATTATAGAGTCCATAGACTTTTTTTCTATTTTCATGGGCTTATATTCTTTATTAATTTATTACAGTTTAGATAGTGTATTTTCCAGAATTTTGACATTTGTGGTGTTGGTATAAAGTGTTACCTCTTTTCATAGTTTCTTGAGTAGAAGAACTATTCTGTATTGCTGGGTTTAATGTTCTGTACATCTGATTGAATCTTGTTGATTAATTGTTAATGATCTCTGTATCTTTGTTGACTTTCTATTCATAATTTTAACAGTTTAACAGAGGTATGGAAATTTCTAATTATAAATGTGGATTTGTTCATTCATTATTTCATATTTCTTCTTTTATCCTTTTTATTCTTGTAATTGGTTTATGGGTTCTTTTGCTTGCTTCCTTCTGGCTTATTTAGTGCATACACATTTAAGTTTGCTGTGCTCTTAAAGATCAATTATTTTTTTCTTTGTCTCTTATAGTTTTCCTTACTCCTTACTTTCTTTTTCTTAATTTTTTGTTTGCTTTTCTGGGTCACACCGGGCAATACTCAGGGGTTTCTCTGGTTCTTCACTCAGGAATTACTACTGGCATTGGTCAGGGGACCATATGGGATGCCAGGGATCGAACTTCAGGTTGACTGCATGCAAGTCAAATGCCCTACCCTGCTGTATCACTCAGTCCCCCTGTCCTTAATTTTTAAGCTTATTTTTATCTGATGATAAAGTCTGTTTTCTTTTCATTGCTTGTATGATACATATTGTTTCTTTATAATTTTACTTTCAACATACCTACATCATCTATTTGTAGTGAATTTCTTATAGGCATTTTGAGTCATGCTTTTAAACTAACTTTACATCATTTACATTTAAATGCAATATCTAATATGTTAGGACATAAGTGACCGTTAAAAGTTTTTTTAATTGAATCATCTTGAGATACACAGTTACAAAGCTGTTCATGATTGGGTTTCTGTCATACAATGTCACAACACCATCCCTTCACCAGTGTCCATTTCCCACCACCAATGTCCCCATTTTCACTCCTGCCCCCTACTTACTGCTATGGCAGGCACTTCTCTCTGTCTTTGTGTCTGTCTCTGTCTCTGGCCTCTATGGCAGGCGCTTGTCTCTGCCTCTCTGTTTCTCTCTCTTGTCTTTCTTGATGTGTTCTCTGTCTCTCTCTCTATATATATATATCTTTCTCTCTTTCTGTATCTTTTTCTCTGTCTCTATCTCTTTGTCTTTCTCTCTGTCTTTGTCTTTCTTTGTCTTTCTCTGCCATTCTCTCTCTCTCACACACATACACACTATTTTAGTCTTTGTTTTCTCTTCATTCTATTTTAGATCTCACTAAATGGTGTTGATTACCTGAGCTTTTTATTTAGAATTTTACTTTGTACTATTTATAAAGTCAATACAGGAAGTTCCAACATTGCAAAGTTGATGGTAGAGGTTCGTGGCTCCAATGCAGCTTTCTACAAGGGGTTTATTAAAGATGTTCATGAAGACTCCCTAACAGTTGTTTTTGAAAACAATTGGTGGCCAGAACGCCCAGTTCATTTAATAAAGTTAGTTTACCACCAACACCTGATATTAAAAAAAAGAAATTAGTGAAAGAGATAGAGTAGTCATCACCAAGAGCAAACGATCAAGAGTCATGTGGATAGTGAGTGGTTGGCTAAAGTTCGAATGATGAAAAAATTTTAGGTCATTGAACATGCTACTTGTGATGCCATTTACAATGAAATAGTCACATTTGAATGACTTCAGCCTGCCAGTCAAAATAAAACTATCAAAAAACAAGCCTTCTTTAAATACCTGGTGGATGTTCTTGAGGATTTGAGATAGGTGTGTGCTAATGAAAATGCCCATAAAGATTTTAAGAAAGCAGTAGAGGGCCAGAGCGATAGCCCAGAGGGTAGGGCATTTGCCTTGCATGCAGCCGGCCCATGCCAGCCCGGGTTCGATCCCTGGCATCCCATATGGTCCCCCAAGCACTGCCAGGAGTAACTCCTGAGTGCAGAGCCAGGAGTAACCCCTGAGCATCGCCTAGTATGAACCAAAAAAAAAAGCAGTAGAAGCTTGCAGAATATTTTACCACCCTGAAATCACACAACTGATGAGTCTGTCTGCCAGTGAAGAAACTGTGAAAATAGTAAATATATTAAGTGACATGCATTTGTGAAGTATCCACACAAAGTTGATGCTTCTGTCCAGAAAGAAGAAGCCACTAAACATTTAGAATGCACAAAACAACTTGTAGCAGCTTTTTGAGGAATTTGTTGTAAGAGAAGATTTGATGGACTTGGCAATAGGAACATGTGGTAGTAATAATATACTGCAAGCTAGAAAGATGCCTGGAGTTACAGCTATTGATCTAGATGAAGATACTAGAACATTTAGAATCTATGGAGACAGTGCTGATGCTGTAAAAAAGCTAGAGGGTTCTTGGAATTTGTGGAGAATTTTATTCAGTTTCCTAGAAATCTGGTTGGAAAAGAAATTGAAAAAAATGGCAAAGTTATTCAAGAAATTGTTGATAAATCTGGTGTAGTTTGGGTGATAATTGAAGGAGACAATGAAAATAAACTCCCTAGAGGAGATGGGATGGTTCCATTTGTGTTTGTTGGCACTAAGGAAAGCATTGGAAATGTGCAAGTTTTTCTGGTGTACCATCATCTTGATGAATTAGTTTGTGGGTTCTTTTGAATAGCTATGACAGATTGGTTCTAGTTTTACAGAGGAAAAGGCAGAAGTCGTCGGGGCCCTAATTACACCTCTGGTTTTGTTACAAATTCTGAGCTTCTAACCCCTCTGAGATAGAATCTGAGCATAAAACTGAACTGAGTGATTGGTCATTGGCAAGAAAAGATGATCAAAGAGTCGATATCAGTGTGACAGCAAAAGATGTTCAGGAGGAAGAGGCGGAAGTATTTCTGGGGGTTGTGGTGGGGCACGTGGTGGCAAATCCTCCATCAGTTCTGTGCTCAAAGATGCAGACAGCAATTCATACAGCTTACTTAATAATGCAGAATCTGATCTTCTGCAGACACTGATGCCAGTGAACCCCATCACAGTGCTAACTGGCGAGATGGTCTTGCAGATGAAGCACTGGCGCAGATGCTGTTCTGATGGGCGCAATCACTGAATCTAAACAGCTTCAGTCCATGAAAATGGGCTGGTCACAGTTTCAGATTATATTCCTAGAGTTGAGTCTCAGACCAAAAACAACTCCTAAGGGAAACTTTGGCTAAAAACAAGAAAGAAATGGAGAATATGGGATTGAAGAGCAAGGTCCTTCAGAAGTAGGCAACAAATGGCCCAACTAGTGCTTCTGGTGATGAAATTCCTAAGCTACAGCGTACTTACTCCAGGAGAAGAGAAGATTAACCCCTTGAAAGAAGAAAACACCCAAGAAGCAGCAGTCCTGAATGGCGTTTCATAAACTGCAGAAGTTCCTCGTTTACAGTTCTTTCACATTACATTTTACAATCGTGCTTTTTAAAGCTTGCCAAAGATGGAATATGGATCTCCAGTTTTTACATCGCAATTTCCTCCATTTGGAATTCAGAATGGGGAGAGATCCTGAAGAAATCATATGGTGAACACACTTTGACATCTACTGTATTATAAAATATGTCATCAGATGTGCCTTTAGAACAGTACCACTTGTTTCACTTGTCTTCCTGTTGTTCATCGATTTGCTCTAGTGGGCACCAGTAACGTCTCCATTTGCCCCTGTTTGCATGCTAGGATAGCCCAAGCGCCTCTGCTCACTCCAGGAACATGAAGAGCCTCAAACCTTTCCTTCAGGTCATGGGAATGAGGTCTATAATTGTTACTGGTTTTGGCAAATCAAATACTACACAGGTAGCTTGCCAGGCTCTGCTGTGTGGGCACTCTTAGTTGTTTTTTTAATTCAAAATTTATGACTTTATTCCACATCTTGTATGTCACTTTACTTCACTGCCCATAGCCCTCTTATTAATGTTGAAGGTAAAGAATAGCTGTACTAAAAAATTTTACTGTCAACATTTTTTAATATTTTATTATACCACCGTGAGCTCTTAGTTTTTGCATTTACTGATGTACCACACAGCTGCAAAGCAGCAGTGCACAAACGGGGAGAGCCGGTAACAGCTCCATCTGTGTCTGTGAAATAGGCTTCTCTCTAGGGTGGGGTTCTGAGCAGCTGGACTTGAGATTGGCTTCTCTCTTGAGTGGAGCTCTGATGAGCTGTGGAATCTGGACATTGAAAATGGCTGCCATTATGGTTAGAATAGTATATGTAACATTAAAAAAAAGTTGCTGGCTATGGGAAATGTTATTTTGTTTTCAAAATATGGCAGAAATTGGAGGTGATGGGTGAGGCCTAACTATTCTTTATGGAAGTATTAGCTGCTCTTATTACATTTTTAATAATATGTAAACACTTCTTTACTTGAGAAAAACTAGATGAAATGCAGTCTAAAATTATATATATATGTATAGAGATGATGCAGTATTTTAAACTGTAGTGTATATCTTTGTTTATTGTTATGATGCTTGCTTTAGATATTAAATTATACAGTGTAGAATTTATCAACCTACTGGCATGTAAACTTATCGAGATATATAAACCATATCTTTTGTGACCCTTTCATTTCCTTCCTTTGCAATATGTCTTTATTTTTGCTTTTTGGGTCCCACCCAGCAACACTCGGTGGTTCCTCCTGGCTCTTTGCTCAGAAATTACTTCTGACTGTGTTTGGGGATCATATGGGATGCCGGGATTGAACCCAGGTAGGCAGCGTGCAAGGCAAACACTATTCACCGTGTCATTGCTCCAGCCCCATAATATAATTGTCTTAAATTTTCTCACATACATTCAGAATCATATCAGACAGTATACAGTGTTTTACTTCAGTCAGAATGCATAATTCAGAAAATTAGAGAATAGAAAATTAGTTATTTACTCATATTTTCAATATATTCTTTCTTCCATCTGGTTCAAAGATCCTTGGTTTATTATTTCCTTAATGTTAAGTAACTTCATTTAGCTATTCTTTTAGGGTAGGTCATATGTGATGATTTCTCAAATAAATTCTCATTTGAGAATGTCTTCTTTTCCCTCTCCACTCCTGAAGGATGTAAGATTCTGTGTTAATGAGTCTCTTTCCACAACAAAATGTGGTGATATTT
>JAJIBD010015747.1:0-18698 GCA_021461705.1 Cryptotis parvus | reverse complement strand
CGCCAAGGCAAAGCGGAGGCAGAAAATCAGCATTGAGGGGCCAGAGCTATAGCACAGTGGGGACGGAGTTTGTTTTGCATGCTGCCAACCCAGGCTTGGTCCCCGCATCCCAGATGGTTCCCGGGCACTGCCAGGAGTAATTCCTGAGGGAAGAGCCAGGAGTTACCCCTGAGCATTGCGGGTAACCCAAAATCACAAAAAGAAAAGAAAATCAGTGAAGGAGCTGAAGAGGGAACCAGGGCCAGGGAGGGTGGGAGGGAGCTTCTGTCTGGGCCTGTGGGAGGCGCATGGCTCTCACCTGCCCTCTATGAGAGTGATGGGGTCCCCGGGCTCCATCCTCAGGGCGCCTGGCTCCGTGACATCTCTGACACAGCGTCCCTCGGGAGGCCAAGCCTGCAGAGATGGGGTGCAGGGGGCTGGTGTGAAGGAGCAGGGCACTGGCAGGGGTGGGGGAGGAAGACTCTGCAGCCCCCATTCACACCATATCCAGGAAGGCTGGTGGCCTGTTCTGGGACCAGGCTGGGAACTTTCCCTGTCCCCAAGTTGTGATCCAGTGGGGAAGATAGATACCAAGCCAGATACAGTTGGGGGTAAGGGAGCATTGGGGGTGTCTACCTGAGGGGCTGGGGCACTTTCACCCTGCACTCAACCTGGTGGACCTGGTCTGTCCTATCTCCAGCCCCACGACCTTGATATTCCCTCTGGGTCTCCTCATCTCAGCTTCTCACCACTGGTGGCTGCCCGGCCTTCCTACCTTTGGATCATTCCTTTCTAATCTATATCACACGTGATAAATCAGGAGTAATTTGATTTGCAACGCCCTTGCTGGAAACTTTTTACTTTTGCTTTTTTGGGTCACACCCAGCGATGCTCAGGGGTTACTTCTGGCTCTGCACTCAGGAATTACTCCCAACAGTGCTCGGGGAACCATATGGGATGCCAGGGATTTAACTTGGGATATCCACATGCAAGGCAAATGCCCTACCCACTGTGCTATCACTCTGGTCCCCTGGAAACCTTTTCTATAGCTCCTAAATGCCCTTTTTTTTTTTTTTTTTTTTTGCTTTTTTGGGTCACACCCGGCAATGCTCAGGGGTTACTCCTGGCTCTGCACTCAGGAATCACTCCTGGCGGTGCTCGGGGACCATATGGGATGCTGGGGATCGAACCCTGGCCGGCATGGGCGGCCGCGTGCAAGCGCGAACGCCCTACCCGCTGGGCTATCGCCTCCGCCCCCTAGATGCCCTTTTTTGATTAAAGACTAAATTCCTTTTGAGTAGCTTGGGGTCACTCCTGGTGGTGTGCTGGGGATCTAACCCAGGCCTCCTTATAAAACAAGCACTTCAGCCCATTGGGTTATGTCTCGCCAATCCAAGCCTACACTCCTTTAATAATAAATCATAAGGGAAAGAGAGTTCAAAGGTTAAGGTGCTTGCCAAGGATGTGGCTGTAGACCTAAGCATGGCTTGAAGCCAGATACATACAAGGTCCCCTGAGCAGCTCCAGGCATGGCCCCTGAGCACACAGCCAGGAGTATGCCCTGCGCCACCAAAAAGTGGGCTATAGTGATTTAGGGGACAGCTAAAGTTAAATTGACTGAAGTTAGATCAACTCAACCTTTTCACTCCTGTGGATGGGTACCAGTCCATTTGTTGAAAATTATTCCTTTAAATGGTCTTAACTGCCCCCTATGCCGAATAATCACCTCATTTCATTGTTGGAGGATTAGAATAAATTTGCATAAGACTATATACAGGACTGGGGGGCAGGAGATAAGAGCACAAATGGGAAGGGCTTGCCTGGCTGCAGCCACCCTAGACGGATCCCTGGCATGCGTCCGGCCCCAGCACCACCAGGACTGATCCCTAAGTGCAGAGCCAGGAGCCAGTCCTGAGCACAGCTGGGCATGTCCCAGAAACTAAAGCCAAAACCAAACCAAACAACGTGACGGGGGCCAGAGCAACGGCAGGCAGGCAGGGTACTTGCCCTTCATAAAGCTGACCCTGGTTCAATCCCCAGCACCCCGTTTTTTTTTTTATTTGCTTTTGGGTCACACCTGGTGATGCTGAGGGGTTATTCCTGGCTCTGCATTCAGGAACTCCTGGCTGTGCTACGGGGACCACATATGGGATGCTGGGGATTGAACCCAGATTGGCCATGTGCAAGGCAGATGCCCTACCCACTGTGCTATCACTCTGGCCCCCTGGTCTGAGCTCCTTGAGCAATACTTGGGAGCCCCCTCCCTCAGAAAGAGTGTATGAAGTTCTTTTGTTGTCGCTTTGTGTTTGGGCCACACCTGGCAATGCTCAGGGGTTACTCCTGGTTCTAAATTCAGGAATTACTCCTGGTGTGGCTCAGACAGGCCTGGGAACTAACCTGGGACAGTCATGTGCACGGCAAGCACTCTACCCACTGTAGGGTAGCCCCCGTGAAATCCTTTAGAACAATTTTACACACAGACCCAGAGATTCCCCAGAGAGTCCAGTGGGCTGGAGTCAGGAACAACCCCGCACCCTGAGCTAGCACGGCCAGGTGAGGTCTAAAACCAAAAACGTAGTGGTAGTTGTTAGTGCTGGCCTTCATCTGGCATCCACGCCCGTGTGGGCAGCCTTGCACACCTCCGCCACTATAGGCGCGTGTTCCCCTCCCTCGTGGAGTTTCTCTCAACGCAGCCCACTGCTCTTCACACCACGCTCCTCTTCTCTAGCTCTGCTCTAGCCCTCTGGTCTGCACCTCTGTGGCACGAAACAGTTGCCTCACACTCTGTCTCTGCTGCAGGGTCTCAATCTCTTATAGCCGAAGTAGGGGTCCAGAAGGCCAGAGCAATACCAGGGCGCTGCCTTGCACATAGGCCAATCTGGGTTCGACCCTGGTACTACATATGGTCGGTCACCTAAGTCACACCAGGTGTGATCACTGAGCACGGAGCCAGGAGTAGGTCCTGCGACCCCTGGGTGTGTCCACCCTCCACCCCGCCCCTCCTAAAATAGCCGGTCCCAGACCAGAATGTCAGGCTTTGCATGGAACCCTGGGTCGAGAGAGAATGGAGGGAAGAACTGAATGTAGCTGGGGAGACAGGGGTTCCCCACCTCTTGGAGCAACTCCTCCAGGTAGGAAAAGCTAGGCCGGTCAGCAGGATGGGGGGCCCAGCAGCGCCGTGCAAGGGGCGTAGAGGGCCCTGGAGCAGAGGGGAGGTCTGGGGAGCCGAGCTCGATCCTTTTCCAGCCGCTGTAAGATGAGATACGGTGGGACCCCCGCCCAGGGCTCCTCACCCCCAGAGAACATCTCCCACAGCGTCACCCCAAACATCCACACATCCGAGGCAGAGGAGAAGGCCTCCTGGCGCAGGCTTTCCGAGCACACCTGCAGGAGTCAAGCAGGGCGGCAGGTGAGCCCCTCGGGGGCACACCGGCCACCAGGCCACCGAGCATCCACCCCTTTCACGCAGGCAGGGCAGCCCTTCCGTGTCTCTCTCCAGACCCCCACTTCGGTTCCACTTCCTCAGAGGCCCATCCCTGAGAGCCCCTCTCCCAGAGCCAGCCTCACCCCCTCACCAAGCAAAAGGGATTCGGCGAGGCCCGCCCATGACGTAAGCGTCCTTGTGCGCCGCCCAGGTGCCGCACCAACCGGAAGTCGGCCACTTTGATGGTGTGCGGCGACGCCAGCAACAGGTTTCGCGGGCAAGATCTCGTTGCACCAGACCGTGGGCCCCCGAGATACACCATGGCCCCCTGCCAGCTGCCGCAGGAAGAGGCACAGCAAAGTCACTGGTAGCGGGGGTGTAGGGGCTGGCATGGTCAGGCGAGCGTGCAGGGAGCCCAGCGGAGCCAGCTCCATCACCTGCGGGGGCATGCCACGACATGAGCAAGGATCCGACCCCCACTTCCCATCACACGGACAGGAGTCCCGGGACACCAGTCCTGGGAGCTGGTGTCTGAATCTGCTCACCATCTGCAGCGGCTGGCCCAGCACGAGGCCGTGCAGACGCAGCACATTGGGATGATCCAAGTTCATCATGATTGATACCTCCCGCAGGAAGTCCCCCAGCTCTGTACCCACGGGGCCTTCAGGACCAACTCGGAGGGACTTGACAGCCACTGGAACCTGGAGGTGAGGACAAGCACATCATGTTTCAGGGGCTCGGCTATGCCAGACCCAGAGTGGAGAAGAGAGGCAGAAGGGGGAGAAAAATGTGAGGTTCCAAACAGCCTCCTGGGGCGGAGCGATAGTCCAGCGGGAGGGCGTTTGCCTTGCATACAGCCCACCTGAGTTCAATCCCCAGCATCCCATAGGGTCCCTCAAGCACCGCCAGGAGTAATTCCTGAGCGCAGAGTCAGGAGGAACCCCTGAGCATTGCCGGGTGTGACCCCCAAAAAAAAAACCCAAAAGCCAGCCTCCTGGACACTCACACTCTGGCCACTGGGCAGCTTCCATAGCCCTCGATGCACCACCCCAAAGCAGCCAGAGCCCAGCAGCTCCCTCTGCACACAGCACCATCTGGGATTAGACACTTGAGTCCCCCTCCGGCTCCGGGAGGGACACAGGGCTGTCTGGGAGGGCAGGGGTCTCCCTTCTGTTCAGGGGCCAACCCCCCGAGGATCTGAAACAGGAACAGGAAATCGGATGTGAGGAACCCTGCCAGCTCCTCCCTGGGGCTAAGCTGTCCATTAAGCTCACAGACTTCCCCAAACACTGACCTTGTAGACCCAGTTCTTGGGCTTGTGTCCTGCACGGTGCCTCTTCAGAGCTTCAGCCAGTCTTCGCTGTGCTGGGGGAGGCCACAGTCAGAGACTGAGGGGAGGGACCGGGTTGGGGGAGGCAGGAACCAGAGGACTGAGGGGAAGGGAAGGGGAGACAGGAACCAGGAGGCTTTTGAGGCGAAAAGAGGGGGTGAGGGTGGTAATTGTTGGCCACGGGAGGGAGTCAGGCTGGGGGAGGATCTCACCAGGCCGGCCCATTCCGATGCCGCCCAGGTCCTCAGGCCTCACAAAGTCGAAGTGCTCAGGCCGAGTCACATTTAGCTCCTCAAGGATGGGCCGGTAAAACTGGGCGAGCTGGGTGTCCCGGAGCAGCCGCAGCAGCCATAGTGAGCTCGCCTCAGGGAGCATGTCTGAAGGACGGACCCTAAGGGTGAGGCTCTGTCTTCCACACAGCACAGAGTAGCAATGGAGACCCTCCGATCCCAGCGACAAGGGAGGGGAGGCCACCTCAGTCCTCAGAATCCTGCCGCTCCTGCGCAAAGCCCCAAAAGGAACGCACCCCACTCCTGAGAACACGGTCATCCCTCCTTACCCCAGAAACCTGCCTCCACACACCTGGAAGTTTAGGACTCTACAGGCTTCTGGAATGTGGCCCATTCACTTTACACGTGTGCACACTGGCCCCGTACTCCTGACTACATCATCTCATGGCTCACACATAGTTCACCATTGAATAGCATGGTGCAGGGCTAGGGGATGGACCACTATAGGGGTCTCAGGACCCCAAAGCAGCATGAAGTGTACCCAGGTGGGCATACTGGGAGAGGCCCCCTGGGCTCCCCGATACCTCTGGGGAAGTACCGCCACCTGCCCACTGGATGTAAGGGGCTGGAGAGAGAGTACGGAGGTTTAGTGTTTGCACTGCAAGCAGCCAGTCCCCAACCCTGGATCCATCCCTGAGCACCCCCGGAGTGATCCCTAAGCACAGGGCCAGGAGTAAGCCCTGAGCAGAGCCAAGCCTGGCCCCTAAAGAAAACTAACAAAAGAATTAAGAAATTTGAGAATAATTTCTGTTTGGTTTTAGACCACACCTGGCTGGCTGGGGGCAGAGGACCATGCCGTGCCAGAGACGGGGGAACCTGGAGCTTCCGCCCTGAGTCATTTCCCCAGGCCTATTACAATCATCCATTTGCCCCCAGGATAACAAAAATCCTTGGAAAGCTCCCTAAGAGTTGGCCCTTCCTGTGAACAGTTCTGCATCCAGAGAGAAACACCAACCCACAATCACAGCTGGTTGAATGGATGAATGCAGAACTTCACAGGGGAAAACGGTGCCAGGTACACCTGAGACACCTCCTGTCTGCATACATGAGACATGTTGGTCCACCACGGCCCCTTCCAGAGCCAGAGAGGCTACCCACACCAAACCTCGGTCCTGCACACACAGCGGAGACCCTAAACCTCACAAATCAACACGCATGAGCCTGAGGCACCCAGACGTGTCCTCTCAAATCTGAACCGTGTCATGAAGCACTCGGAGCTCCTGCCACAGGCCTGGTCACATCCACGTCCCTGAGTCACGTCAGTTCACTGCCTCCAAGATATGCCCACAGGCAGCACAGGAGGCGACACACCTAACCCGCCGGCTCCATATGCCGGCCCTCAGCTCTGCAGCGTCCTCTACACCCGAGGAAGCAACCTTCCGAGCCAAGCTGCCCACTGTGACCAGCGGTGACTGCAGGCCACCCTAAGCGTGGGTGCTGCAGGCAGGGCCACCCAGGCTGCCAGGTGTTCCGGTCCACACCCAGGTGAGTTCAGCTCCAGGCACAGAGCCGGCCCACACACCTGAGTCACTGATCCAACTGTGCTTCAAGGCAACTCCCAGATCTTTACTCCAGGAGCTCCAGGTCCCAGGTGCTGACAGCCCGCACCAACACTCTCCCTTACACCTTCCTGAACCCCCTTCCCTCCCGACCCACCCACCCGACTTAGTCCGGTCAGGAGGAAGACGAGAATCCGGCTGGGAGAGGTGGAACCTATTGGTGCCAGGCAAGGGCAGAGGCGGGGCGGCAGGAAACTGGGCTCTGGGCTCCCAGAAAGGACCGCTTGGACCGCTTGCTGGAAGATCGGGAAAACCGTGGCGCAAGGCATCGGCAGGAAAGCAGGGGGAGGGCAGGGCGGGAAGCAGGCTCCGCACACCTGCAGGCTCTCCCCACGCCACAGCCGCTCTGCTGCACCCAGCCCCGGGGCCCCCGCAAGGTGCAGACCCTCACCTGGCGCGGCTCACCTGGAGAAGGCGGAAGCGGCAGCTGCGGAGCCGCCCCCGGGCTGGCGGGGCTAAATCCCGGTAGGGGCGGGGTGGGGGCGGGGTGGGGCGGGGCCTCGGGACCGTGCCTCTCCCTCCCTGCTTCCCACCGTCTTCCAGCCTTCCTGAGAACTTTCCACCCCTTTCGCAGTTTCTCCTTCCGCTTGCCCCTCTCTCAACCAGCGCCCCATCTCTTATTGAACAAGCACCTGATCGCTCCAGCGTCTGCCGGGGAGAGAACCCGGATCGCCTGGTGCAAGGCAAGCACCTTACCTGCCCTTCACCTGAGGGGTGTTCGTGTTGATGCAGAAAATTAGGCCGAAAACAGTCTAAAATGGGACCCAGAGCGATAATACAGCGGGAGGGTGTTTGCCTTGCACGCAGCAGTCCCAGCTTGATCTGCGGCATCCCGTAGAGTGCCCCAAGCACTGGCAGGAGTAATTCTCGAGCGTAGGGCCAGGAGTACCACCTGAGCATCTCCGGGTGTGATCCTAAATAAATAAAAATAAAACAATCTAAATTGGAACCCGGGAGGGGGCAGGGAGCGATAGTACAGCGGATAGGGCATTTGCCTTGCTCGCAGCTGACCAGGTTCCATCCTCCGCATCCATATGGTCACCCAAGCACCACCAGGAATAATTCCTGAGTGTAGAACCAGGAGCAACCGCTGAGCATCGCTGGGTATCACTTGTATCACTTGTTTTCCCGTTCATCGATTTGCTCGGGCAGGCACCAGTAACGTCTCCATTAGTTGGGAATAAGCTCCAATATTGTTGCTGTTTTTTTTTTTTCCTTTTTGGGTCACACCTGGCAATGCTCAGGGGTTTTTCCTGGCTCTGCACAGGGGACCATATGGGATGCCGGGACCGAACCCTGGCCGGCATGGGCCAGCCACATGCAAGGCAAACGCCTCTACCTGCTGGGCTATCCCTCCGGCCCCTGTTGTTGCTGTTTTTGGCATATCGAATACACCATGGGTAGCTTGCCAAGCTCTGCCGTGGCTCTGTGTTCACCCCCAGAGGGCCCGGTCTTTTTTTTTTTTTTCCTCTCTTTAGGTCACACCTGGCTATGCTCAGGGGTTACTCCTGGCTCTTTGCTCAGGAATTTCTCCTGGAGGTGCTCAGGGGACCATATGGGATGCCGGGATTGAACCCGGTAGGCCGCATGCAAGGCAAATGCCCTACTCGCTGGGCTATCGCCTCTGGCCCCGCCCAGTCTCTCTCTTCTTTCTTTCTTTCTTTCTTTTCTTTCTTTCTTTCTTTCTTTCTTTCTTTCTTTCTTTCTTTCTTTTCTTTCTTTCTTTCTTTCTTTCTTTCTTTCTTTCTTTTTTTCTTTGGGTCACACCTGGCAATGCTCAGAGGTCACTCCTGGCTCTGCACTCAGGAATTACTCCTGGCAGTGCTCAGGGGACCATATGGGATGCCGGGATCCAACCCGGTCGGCCTCATGCAAGGCAAACACCCTACCCACTGGACTATCGCTCCAGCCCCCCAGTCTTTTTCCATGTCAGACCATCAACCATCCAGGGGCCCATGGGGCAGAGCCCTGGGTGAAGACAAGCCTGTCTCCTGTCTGCCACCTGCCTGCACAGCCGGGCACCACAGCCACACCTGTAACACCTTGAGGGGCATCGCCGGATGTGACCCAAAAAAGCAATAAAATAAAATAGAGATCCGGGCCCCGGAGCAGTAGGCGGACTGGGATTGGGCTCTTCCCTTGCCTATCTGAGTTCCATCCCCTGCACTGCATACGGTTCCCCCAAGCACTACCAGGGGTGATCCCAAAGTGCAAGCCAGGAGTAACTCCTGAGCACTGCCCAGCGTGACCCAGCAAAACTAGTTTTGTTTTGTTTTAGTTTTAAACAAAGAGTTCACCTCTTGGGAGTCCCCACCCCAAAAAAAAATTGGTGTAAGGGGTCTGAGGAGAGAGCTTAAAGGATGAAAATATATGCCGTGCATGCAGGGAGCCCCAGGTTAGAGCCCAAGAACTGTACATCTGCCTGTGAGCACCACTGAGAGCCACTCCTGAGCACCCCCTGTATGTGGCCCCCAAACAGACCAAAAACAAATGGACAGTGGGGGAGTATAACAGGACCATCCTAACCAACCAGAGACCCGAGAGGGGGGCACCTCGCGACTTAACCTGGAGGCCAGACAGGGCGCTGCTGTTCTGTCTGTCCCTGCCAGGCCTCCGCCCTGCCCTGCAGGCTCTGCCGTCCCATAGTGATGAGCACATTCACACCACGAGGGCCAAGGCTTTCCCCACAGGGCAGAGAAGCAGAAGGAGGGGAGGCACCCAGCTGCTCCTCCGCCTTGGCTTTCGGCAGCGGGTGGAGCCCGTAGTAGTTCTGCAGAAACCCAATGCCTGGGGGCCTCATCAGTGTCTCCACTCCAGCTTGGATCTCTGAAGTCCCCTTCAGCCTTACCCGCATCAATTTCTCTGTGAGGAGAAAGCCCCCCCAGTATCATCCTGGCTCTCTTTCTCCTTTGGGCCTTTGAGTGAATTTTCCTCTGCCAAGTCTTACCCCAATCTACCCTGCTAAGTGCAGAAAGTATGTGCCTGGGCTGGACTGATAGTACAGTTGGGAGAGCGCTTGCCTTGCACATGGCTAGAATCCTGTACAGTCCCGCGAGCAGCGCCAGGAGTAATTCCTGACTGCAGAGCCAGGAGTAGCCCCTGTGTATCGCCAGGTGAGACCCAAAATGCCCCCTCAAAAGAATAAAGCCCGTCCTCACTGGTCAGGGCTATTACCCTCTTACCCCGCACCCCAGCATGCCTTTCCCATTGCTCTTATTTGTCTGACAGAATTTGGGGGCCGGAGCTATAGTCCAGCCGGATAGGGCGTTTGCCTTGTATGCGGCCAGCCCGTGCCAGCCAGTGTTCGATCCCCAGCATCCCATATGGCCCCCCAAGTACTGCCAGGAGTAATTCCTGAGTGCAGATCCAGGAGAAACCCCTGAGCATTGCCGGGTGTGACCCCCCAAAAACAAAAGAATTTGTTAATAACAGGCCCAGAAGGGCCAGAGCGATAGCACAGTGGGGAGGGTGTTTGCCTGCATGCCTGGCTGACCCGGGTTCAATCCCCAGCATCCCATATGGTCCCCCAAGCACTGCCAGGAGTACTTCCTGAGTGCAGAGCCAGGGGTAACCCCCTGAGCACCACTGGGTGTGACCCAAAAAAAAAAAAAAGTTCTTGTGGGACACTATGGGAATGATGTGGCCAGAGCAAGAGTACAGAGTACAGCAGGTAGGGTGTTTGTCTGGCACGTGGCGGACCTGAGTTTGGTCTGGCATCCCACGCGATCTCCCAAGCATTGCCAGAGTAATTTTTTTTTTCTTTTCTTTTTGGGTCCTACACGGCAATGCTCAGGGGTTACTCCTAGCTCTGCACTCAGAATAACTCCTGACGGTACTCAGGGGACCATACACGAGGTGCTGGGGATTGAACCTGTCAGGCCACATGCAAGGCAAACACTCAACCTGTTGAATTATCACTCCATCACTACAGCCCAGCAATGTTGTATAAAGGACAGTATACAAGTTCTAAAAAGCTAGATTTTAAGACCTTTTTTTTGGGGGTGCGGAGCAATAGCACAGCGGAGAGGGCTTTTGCCTTACATGTGGCCTGACCCGGGTTCAATCCCCCACCATTCCATATTGTCACCAGGAGTAATTCCTGAGTACAGAGCCAGGAATAGCCCTTGAGCATTGCTGGGTGTGACAAAATTTTTTTTTTCTTTTTGGGCCACACCCAGCAATGCTCAGGGATTACTCCTGGCTCTGCACTCAGGAATTACTCCTGCTCAGGGGACCATATAGAATTACGAGGATTGAACCCGGTGGACCACATGCAAGGCAAATGCCCAACCCGCTGTATTTTTTTAAAATATTTTATTATACTACCGTAAAATATACAATTACAAAGATGTTCATGTCCGGGTTTCGATCATACAGTGTTCCAGCATCCATCCCTCTACCAGTGCCTATTTCCCACCACCAATGTCCCCAATTCCCTCCCCTCTCCTCTAGCCTGCCTCTATGGAGAGCTTTTTATCTCTTTTCTCTTTCTCTTTCTCTCTCTTTCTTCCTTCTCTTACACACTGTGGATTGCAATACATACATTTAGAGGTTTTTGCCTGTATTCAATACTCAGTTCTAGGCTGGTATTTCACTTACAATTGTTAGTACACTGTTCCCTTCTCTGTCCCAACCAACCTCCGACTCCCAGATGCTTGTAGTAGATTCCACTTTTGAAAAGACCTGATCCATGTTTTGTCTGACCTTAGATATTGGTATCATAATATGTGTGTGTATGTATGTATATATATATATATATATATCTGTGTGTGTGTGTGTGTGTCTTGCAAATAAATGCAATCATTCTATATTTGTCTTTTTCCTTCTGGCTAATTTCACTCAACATGATCCTCTCCATGTCCATCCATTCATAGGCAAATTTCATAACTTCATTTTTCCTAACAGCTGCATAGTATTCCATTGTGTAGATATACCACAGTTTCTTTATCCAGTCATCAGTTCTCGGCATACTGGTTGTTTCCAGGTTCTGGCTATTGTGAATAATGCTGCTATGAACATAAAAATAGGGATTGTTTTTCCGCTGTGTGTTTTTGGCTTCCCAGGGTATATTCCCAGGAGTGGTATGGCTGGGTCAAATGGGAGCTCAATTTCTAGTCTTTGGAGGAATGTCCATATTGTTTTCCAAAAGGCTGTACTTGTCGACATTCCCACCTACAATGGATGAGAGTCCCCTTTTCCCCGCATCCATGCCTGCACTTGTTGTTCTTGCTCTTCTGGATATGTGCCAGTCTCTGTGGTATAAAGTGGTATCTCATTGTTGTTTTGATTCGAATCTCTCTGATAACTAACGATGGTGAGGGCCGGAGCGATAGCCCAGCGGGTAGGGTGTTTGCCTTGCACGCGCGGCCTGTACCGGCCAGGGTTCGATCCCCGGCATCCCATATGGTCCCCCGAGCACCGCCAGGAGTAATTCCTGAGTGCAGAGCCAGGAGTAACCTCTGAGCATTGCCGGGTGTGACCCAAAAAGCAAAAAAAAAAAAAAAAAAAAAAAAAACTAACGATGGTGAGCATTTTTTCATATGTCTTTTGGACATTCGAATTTCTTCCTTGTTGAAGTTTCTGTCATTTCTTCTCCCCATTTTTTTGATGGGGTTGGCTGTTTTCTTCTTGTAAAAGTTCTACCAGTGCCTGATATGTCCTGGATATTAATCCCTTATCAGATGGATATTGGGTGAATATTCTTTCCCATTCTGTGGACTGTTTTTGTATCTTGGTCATTGTTTCTTTTTTTTTTTTTTTTCCTTTTTGGGCCACACCCAGCAGTGCTCAGGGGTTTCTCCTGGCTCTGCACTCAGGAGTCACTCCTGGCGATGCTCGGGGACCATATGGGATGCCGAGGATCGAACCCGGGCCAGCATGGGCCGGCGCGTGCAAGGCAAACGCCCTACCCGCTGGGCTATCACTCCCGGCCCTTGGTCATTGTTTCTTTTGAGGTGCAGAAGCTTTTTAGTTTCATGTAGTCCCATATGTTTATCCTTTCTTCTAGTTGTTTTGTTAGTGGTGTTTCAGCTTTGAAGATGTCTTTTGCTTCAATGTCGTGGAGGGTTTTTCCTATGTTTTCTTCAATGTACTTTTATGGATTCAGGTCTGATATTGAGATCTTTAATCCATTTTGATCTGATTTTTGTGCATGGTGTTAGACAGGGGTCCAAATTCATTTTTTTTTACATGTAGCTGCCCAGTTTTCCCAGCACCACTTGTGGAAGAGGCTTTCCTTGTTCCATTTCGCACTTTTTGCTCCTTTTGTTGAAAATTAAATGATCATGTATTTGAGGCTGGTTGTCAGGATACTCAACTCTATTCCATAGGTTCACAGGTCTGATTTTATTCCAATACCATGCTGTTTTAATTACTACTGATTTGTAGTGAAGTTTGAGGTTGGGAAAGGTGATGCCTCCCATCTTCTTTTTCTCAAGGATTGCTTTAGTTATCCGTAGGGGATTATTATTCCATACAAATTTCAGGAGAGTTTGGTTAATTTCTTTGAAGAATGTCATGGGTATCCTTATAGGGATGGCATTGAATCTGTATAAAGCTCTAGGGAGCATTACCATTTTGACAACATTGATCCATGAGCAGGGACTGTGTTTCCATTTCCTTGTGTCCTCTTTTATTTCTTGAAGTAACATTTTGTAGTTCTCTTTGTAGAGGTCCTTTACGTCTTTGTCAAACTGATTCCTAGGTATTAGATTTTCTATGGCACAATTGTGAATGGGATTGTTTTCTTGATATCCCTTTCTTACCTTTCATTATTTGTATATAGGAAAGCCACTGGCTTTTGGGTATTGAATTTTTACCCTGCCACTCTACTATAGGTATCTATTGTTTCTAGGAGCTTTTTGGTAGAGAGTGTAGGGTTCTCTACCAACCTGCTGTGTTATCACTCCGGTCCTTTAAGACTTTGTTTTCTAGGGTTTTTATTTATTTATTTATTTTTTTTGCCATACCTGGTGTTGCTCAGGGCTGACTCCTGGCTCTGTGCGCCCTACTAGGGCTCAGGGAACAATATGGAATGTCAGAGAGCAAACGTGGGTCAACTGTGTGTAAGGCAAGCACCCTACCCGATGTTCTATCTCTGACCCCAGAACTGAGCTTTTCTGCCAACACCCAACATTCCAAGCATTTTTTTTTTTTTTGCTTTTTTTTGGAAGGTTACTCCTGGCCCTTTGCTCAGGAATTACTCCTGGAGGTGCTCAGGGGACTATATGGGATGTCAGAGATCAAACCTGGGTCAGCTGCATGCAAGGCAAACACCCTACCCGCTGTGCTATTGCTCCTACCCCTCCAAGCATTTTTTGAGTCATTTTATCTCATCTATCTATCTATCTATCTATCTATCTATCTATCTATCTATCTATCTATCTATCTATCTATCTATCTATCTATCTATCTATCTATCTATCTATCTATCTATCTATCTATCTATCTATCTATCTATCTGTCTGTCTGTCTGTCTGTCTATCTATCATCTATCTATCTATCTATCTATCTATCTATCTATCTATCTATCATCTATCTATCTATCTATCTATCATCTATCATCTATCTATCTATCTATCTATCTATCTATTATCTATCTATCTATCTATCTATCTATCTATCTATCTATCTATCTATTATCTATCTATCTATCTATCTATCTATCTCTATCTCTCTATCTATCTATCTATCTATCATCTATCTATCTATCTATCTATCATCTATCTATCTATCTATCTATCTATCTATCTATCTATCTATCTATCTATCTATCTATTATCTATCTATCTATCTATCTATCTATCTATCTATCTATCTATCTATCTCTATCTATCTATCTATCTATCTATCTATCTATCTATCTCTCTCTCTCTATCTCTATCTATCTATCTATCTCTCTATCTCTCTCTCTCTCTCTCTCTATCTATCTATCTATCTATCTATCTATCTATCTATCTATCTATCTATCTATCTATCTATCTATCTATCTATCTATCTATCTATCTATCTATCTATCTATCTATCATCTATCTATCTATCTATCTATCTATCTATCTATCTATCTATCTATCAATCTATCTATCAATCTATCTATCTATCTATCTATCTATCTATCTATCTATCTATCTATCTATCTATATAATCTCTATCTATCTATCAATCTAATCTACCTACCTACCTAATCTACCTTATCTATCTATCTATCTATCTATCTACCTATCTATCTAATTTTTTGCTTTTTGGGTCACACCCGGCAATGCTCAGGGGTTACTCCTGGCTCTGTGCTCAGGAATTACTCCTGGCGGTGCTCAGGGGAAATATGGGATGCCAGAGCTCGAACCCAGGTGGGCCGTGGTGCAAGGCAAACACCCTACCTGCTGTGCTATCACTCAGGCCCCATTTTTTGAGTCATTTTATTTATTTATTTATTTATTTATTTATTTATTTTTTTGCTTTTTGGGCCACACCCAGCGGCGCTCAGGGGGTTACTCCTGGCTCTGCACTCAGGAATTACTCCTGGCGGTGCCTGGGGACCATATGGGATGCCGGGATCGAACCCTGGCCGGCACAGGCCGAGCCAAGGCAGCAAGGCAAACGCCCTACCCGCTGGGCTATCGCTCCGGCCCTTGAGTCATTTTAGAATGACCATTTTAGATCTCAGATCTTAAATTTAGGAGGTCTCAGATCTTAAATTTCTGCAGTCCTGGGCCACATCAAGACTGCAGCCACACTGGGGTTGGAGCGATAGTACAGGGAGGAGGGCATTTGCCTTGCACGCTACCAATCAAGGTTTGATTCCTGGCATCCCATAAGGTGCCCATCCCCAGAGCACCACCAGGAGCAATTCCTTAGTGCAGAGCCAGGAGCAACCCCTGAGCATTGCCAGGTATGATTATTAAAAAAAAAACAAAGTCTCAAACGCAGCTGGGGGAACTGGAACTCGGCTCTCCCCTAGCTCAGCTGACCATGGGGCCTCCAGGAGGACAGATGGGTTTTGGGAGTGGGGCCCATCACCTCTGGGGGTCCTGGAAGCAGCTGGATGAGACTTGCCCACCACATAAGCCGCCACTTTCGATGTCCGGACGCTGCAGCACATCAGAGTCTGCCAGGGAGGGATGCTGACCTCAAGACCAGATTTACAGAGCAAGACGAAGTTCGAGCCCAGGTGGGCAGCCCCCAGAGGTGGGAGTCACCGGAATTCGTCAGATGGAGCTGCGGTCGCCCCTTCCCCTCTCCATTTTGTCTGAGCCCTGTAGCCCCGCCCAGGAGCTGCCCTGGGGCAACCAGCCATAGCATGCAGAGCCTCAGACACAGGGGGGAACTTGGCTCTCCCCCTAGCTCAGCTGACCATGAGGCCCCCAGGAGGACAGATGGGTTTTGGGTGTTGGCCCATCACCTCGGTGGGGTCCCAGAAGCAGCCAGATGAGACTCGCCCACCCCATTAGCAGCCATTTTCGCTGTCCAGACGCTGACCATGAGGCTCCTAAGTCGCGCGCGCTGCGGTCACGAGGTCCATCAAACTAGTGGAAACAGTTATGTCCTTTAATGTACTGCATTCTACGATGTGTAGGAAAGGTACGCGGGAGGGAGAGATAGAGAAGAGAGAAAAGATATACAGAACCCGCCAAGTAGTTGGGATGCGGAGGGGAAAGGAGGTGGGTACATTGGTGATGGGAGATGGGTTCGAGTGGAGGGATGGGTGTTGGAACACTGTAGAACCAAAACTCCTACATGAGCATATTGCAATTGTATGTCTAAAAATGGTGTAATAAAATTTTTTAAAAAGTCTGTACCCACATGAAAAATCCAGAATCAGGCCCATCCAACTAAGCTGCTCTTGATTTTTTTTTCTTTTTTGGGTCACACCCGGCGATGCTCAGGGCTTACTTCCTGGCTCTTTGCTCAGGGAATTACTCCTGGCGGTGCTAGGGGGACCATATGGGATGCTGGGGATCGAACCCAGGTCAGCTGCGCACAAGGCAAATGCCCTACCTGCTGTGCTATCGCTCTCCAGCCCCTGCTCTTGAATTTTTGACCAGTTTTGAAATGATCTGGTACACAGTTATAGATAAGTGTTGGGGAAGCCGCGGGGTCCCCGACAGTGTCAGCACAGAAGTTCTCTTCTACCTCCGAGGACGCCGGGAGAACAGATGAAAACTCACGAGTCCGTGCAGTTCCAAAAAAGGCTTTTAATAGTACAAAAGCTCTTCCACAGCACTCCAATATAATGAACAAACTCTAGCTCTGGTTTGAACTTAGACCATACAAAAGAGCCTAAGTCTCCCACCAAAGAGAGAGGATCTCACCTGAGCTGAGTCCCACCCAGAAGAAGGAGCAAAAGGCCAAAGAGCAAAAAGCCAAAAGCCAAAAGCGCAAAGGCCAAAGGGGCCTCAAGTCAGTCCCCTTATATACACCAAAGTAATCCAGGGAGGGTCGTGTCAACAAAGAACTCTAAACAGAGTGTAGTGCCACGCCCTATTGCAGGTATAAACAGTTATGCCAAGAACTAATCCCGAGATTATCTCTTATGTAAAACACTGGAGAGGGGGCTGATATAAAGTAATACATCTTAATTTCATGAGCTTCATGTAATCTAGATGGTATCCACAAGGTCCTTCTTATTATTATCTGCACCAGGGTGATTCTGAGTATCTTGTTCTCGTGTACTGAAAGGGTCACACTCGCCTGCTTAAAGCAAACTAGTATGATCCTTCCTATAGTCTTCCTATAGTCTCAGCGTAGGCAGGATGGTAGTCTCCTGGTAAATTCTAACTGTCCCACGCTGGGTGCAGTGGGTATAAAGAGGAGCTGTGCCCAATCTAGAAAACATAGAAGTCTTAGTAGATGTATAAGTCAGCAGTTATTCAATCAAGGTGACTTCTGTAACTGCCACACCCTCTAGCAGTGTTTACATAGAAGAGAGGTCTCATTATAATGAACTTGGTTTAAACAGATTAAGCTGGGAGTGGGTCAAACAACAAAACTCCCAGAATAGCTAAACCTGTCCTCCAACAGATAAGAATGCATAAAATACTCATAAAAACGATGAGGCTGCCATAGTAGGACAGCATAGTGTGTTGGCCTTGCACGTGGCCGACTCCGGGGTTCAATCCCCGGCATCCCATCCTATACCCTAAGCATCTCAGGAATAAGTCCTGAGTGCAGAACCAGGAGTAATCCCTGAACACATCTGGGGTGGCCCCAAAACAACAATGAAACAGCAAAACAGACCAAAAATAATGATATTTGACGGATTCTTTACACCTGTTGTCCATTGCTAACTTGTTGGTTTTGGTTTCTGGACCACATCTGGTGGCGCTCATATACTACTTCCACTCTATACTTTAGGGGCTGTTTCCCCTCTTGCTGGGGACCAGATGGTGTCTGGTCTTGAACCTTGTAGTCCCACATTCAAAGCATGCTTAACCCATTGAGCCAACCCTCAGGCCCATTAACTGGACAGATAGGAAGACCAACGCCAGGCTGGTAAGGGGCACACAGCTAGGAAGTGGCCGAGGCCGGAGCGATAGTATAGTGATAGCACACTTGCCTTGCATGTGATTGACCTGGGTTCGATCCCCAGCATCTCATATGGTCCCCTGAGCACTGCCAGGAATAAATCCTGAGTGCAGAACCAGGAGTAACCTCTGAGCATCGCCAGGTGTGACCCAAAAAGAAAAAAAAAAAAGAGGACCGGCATAGCTTATACCACGACCAATCAGTCGGTCAGTCACCGAATGGTGCCTCACGACCTCTGTGCTCCTCAGGAGGCCTTCAAATAACTTTGGGAGATATTTTCACTGTAACACCCAAGGTTGAGTAACAGTTCAAAGGGTTAGAGCACTTGCCTGAGTCTGATCCCAGCACCACCTAGCTATGTGAACACACTGGGTGTCACCCTAGTCACCTGCACTTGTTTTTGTTTGTTTGTTTTGGACCACATCAAGGGATGCTCAGGGTTTACTCTCCTAGCTCACTCTGCACTTAGGGGTCACTTCTGATAGTGGTCAATAGACTATATGGGGTGCCAGTAATTGTATCCGGGTCAGACGCATGCTTTACCTGCTCTTCTCTGGTCCAGCACCCCTCTCTCTCTCTCTCTCTCTCTCTCTCTC
>JAJIBD010015746.1:0-20825 GCA_021461705.1 Cryptotis parvus | reverse complement strand
CAGGTTAACTTCGGCTACAGCCACAGTGCAGCGAGCGGGCGTCTCCCGTGCACACCGCCCATCCGGGTTGGTCCCCAGCACCACACACGGTCCCACGAGCACCGTCTGGGAGTGCTCTCTGAGCGCCAGAGACCAGGAACAAGTCTTGTGCATCCCCAGTGTGGTCCAAAAATAAACACAAACCAGGACCACGGGAAACTGCTCACTGTCTTCACTGTGTGTGCCAAAGACGCGCCGGGCACTGTCCCGGCCCTACAGCTCCACGGTCGCCACCAGCCGCAGCAGCTGCTGTTAGCTGAGGGTGAATGGGCTGGAGGCGGGAGGCTAAGGCCTGTCTCGGCCCAGCTGTGCCTCTCCACAGAGCGCGTTCCGTCAGAGAAACGTCACCACCGGGGGTGCAGGGAGGCCCCCTCCCCAACTCTGGGACCAGCCCGGCCCTAACTGGGATGAAAGCAAAGGGGAGCAGGCGGCGTACCTTGGGCAGAAACGTCGAACCACGTAGCCCAGCCTCTTCAGGTGGCTGAAAACCTCAAAGGGGAAAAGAATGGAAAGGTCAGACTTCCATGACCCGAGACAAGCGTTTCTCACGCAGAAGTCACGCCGCATTCTCCCCTCACACGGCGTTCCAGTCCCTGGGACCAGCTGTCCCTCCACAGCCTCGATTTGGATTCCTGCTTTTGACTTCTCTCTTCCTCTGGGCACAAATGATGCGCGGTAATTCCAAGACGCCAACACGAATTCCCAAAGCTAACAGCGTGGCTCAGGGAAAGAGCTGGCCAGAGATGGCTCACGGGGCCAGCCCAGAACCAGCAAGAGACCCCTTGGCCACTGGCGCCCACTAGCAGGTGTGGCCCCCTACATAACGCTGAACTAGTTCCCATAATATTCCCGTACCAAAGTGTCGGCAAGGGAAGCTGCTCGCTACAGCACAGGCGGCAGAAGCCAACAAGCCCCACTCAGGTCCGTCCTGTACCCCAAACCCTCCTCCTGCAGGACGTCCCCCGCCGGCCCCCACCTCTCAGCGCCACTGCCAGCTCCTTCTCTGCCTTCTTGAGTCACACCTGGCGGTGCTCAGGGGACCCTAGGGGATGCCGGGATCCAACCCGGTGGGCCATGAGCAAGGCAAACGCCCTCCCGCTGTGCTGTGGCTCTGGCCCCCAGCTCTACTCCTGCGGACACCAGCCCATGCTCTGTGGTCCCTTACCTAACCCTCACCCAGACCTCAGCAGTAGCCCCCATCACACCGGTACCACCTGTCTGGTCCCTGTGTTCCGTCTGTAGCTCTCACCCCACACTCCACCCAGGCCTGTGGTCAGGCTGTTCACTGGGTGCTCGCAGAGGCAAGCTGCACCCCAACACAACCCTTCCTGCGAGGCATGCCAACTGCACCACCCTCCAGGCACCGCCCGGGACAGGGCCTGTACTCAAGGATGCCGTGGCCGGGAGCGTGGCCGGGATCGTGGCCGGGATCGTGGCCGGGAGCGTGGCCGGGAGCATGGCCGGAAACGTGGCCGGGAGCGTGGCCGGAGCGTGGCGGCTACCTGGTACTGCGGGAACGTCACCGGAGTCCCCGGCCAGCAGCAGCTGGTAGGCCTCCCTGGACGGACAGCGGCAGCTCCCGTGGAAGAGCTGGATGGAGCCCTGGAAGCAAGGGGCAGCTCAGCGCCCCCGGGGCTCTCGGAGGGGCTGGGCCGGGCCCCGAGGGCCACGCCTGCCCCGGCGCCCTCCCGCACCCGCGGCGGCCACTCACACACTCCAGCAAGTACAAGGCCTCTTCGGGGTGAAGCCGCTGCCGGCCCTGCTCCGCGAAGCCCATGGTCTGCCAGAACTTGCCCTGTCGGGGCCCAGAGGAAACGTCACGCGGGCCGCGAGCGCGGGGGCGGCGCCCCTGGCCCCCAGCTCACCGCGGGCGACTTCAGCTCCACCAGGCGCTCGTCCGGCCTCCACTCGGCGGCCACCAGGCTGCCCCCTGGGGAGAGGCGGGGAGGGGGCGCGTCAGGGCGGCCGGGCCCGGGGCCCCTCCTCCGCCCGCCCGCCCGCCGCCCCTTACAGGCGCTCCACGCGCTCCTCGGCCAGCAGCTGCCAGAGCTCCTGGCGGCACCGGCGCAGCCGCTCGGCCTGCGCGGCCGAGCCGTCGGGGACGAAGTCCTTGGGGCCATGCGAGCGCTGGGGCAGCTTCTGGGGCCGCGAGCGGGCGGCGAGGAGCTCCCTGGGCACTGCGGGAAGAGGGGCCGCGGGGTCAGCGCGCGCGCCCCACCGCCCGCCCGGCGCCCGCTCCCCCCCGCAGGTCGCCCCGCACCTGAGCACGCGCCCGGCGGGAACCTCCACGGCCGCGGGCTCCGGGCTCCATCGGGCCGCCGACTGCGGCTGCGCGCGCGGGCCCCGCCCCCGCCCCCGCCTCCGCCGGGCTTCCGCGCGGCCTTAGCGCCGCTGCACGCTCTCCGGCTCCTCTGGGTCCTAGCGCCCGCCCACAAAGTTCGGTGCCAGAGTTGGGGGGGCAGAGAGCTGGCCGGCTTCTGGATCTGTGGGAGCCCCCTCGGTCCCCCCTGTGGTTCTCGGGGTCTTCTAATAAAAAGGCCCAGAGCGCGGGGCCTCCCCGCACCCCTCGGCCGCACACAATGAGCGCCGACAATTCCGGATGCGGGAGGAGCCGGGCGGGAGGGGTCCCCAAAAACGCAGCGGAGCGCCCCGAAGGCCGCTGGAGCTGCCCGCTGCGGGCCGGGTAGCTGCGAGGCTCCTCGGGGGCCGGCGCGGTGGCTCGGCGGGAGCGCGCTGCCCACCCGAGTCCGGTCCGGGCACCACCTCTGGGCCCCGAGCCCGCCGGGAGTGACCCTTGAGGGCAGAGCCAGGAGTAAGTCCTGGTACCGCGGGTGTGGCCCCCAAATAAAACAACAGACGGAAGACGGTTCCTCCAGGGTCCCCACTGGATTCCCTCCGAGGGGCTCGGACCCGGGCTCGAGGCGGGGGCGGAAGGCGCTGTCCGGCCACCGACGGTGCTGAAGCACCCCCGGCCCACGGCCGCCGCTCTCGGGGCTGGGGGTCCCCGCCGCCCGCCACCAGCGCCCTGCGACACCGTCCACTAGGTGGCACCATTGCCCCGGCCAGCAACTGGGCGCAGGCGGAGGTCGCAGCGGGGGCACCCGGGAGCGGCGGGGGGGCGAAGGCGAGGGGCTTTCCGAGTGGGCTAGGCGAGGCTGGGGGTCCCAGACGCCGTCCCGTCACGTCTCCTTTCCCACCCGCGGGTCTCGCCGCGGCGTCTGCAACCTAGGGAGCCCCGCGGTCCCGCGGTCCCCTCAACCTGCCGGCCACCGCGATCCTCCTGGCCGGGACCCGCGGCCGCGCTTCACCTGGGCGCATGCGCAGCCCGGGCCGCGTGCCGAGCAGGCGGGGGCGGGGCCAGAGGCGGGGCCAGACGGGTCAGGGCGGGGCCTGGGCCCTGACTGACAGCCCGACTGCGCGGTCGGACGGTCCCAATCCGGCGGGAGGGCCGGGGGAGGGGCGGGATTTCCTGCGGGAGGCGCCGAGCCGGCCTCGGGAGAGGAGGCGGCGGCGGAGAGTCGGGGCGCGGGGGCCCGTGGGAGCCGCCGTCCCGAGTGCCAGGGGACCCAGGAGGGCCCGCCGGACCCCCGGACCCCGGCGGGGCGGCGCCGAGAGGTGAGGCTGCGGCCGGAGCGGGGCCGGGAGCCGCGCGGCGGGGCGGCCGCGAACTAACTTTTTCCTGCGGGTTCGGCGGGTCCCGGTCGCCGGCGCCTTCCGTGGTGCGGGCGCTGCCCGCGCCGTCCGCTCGCGCCTGCCCTCCCGCCGCTTTGTTCCCGGGTCGGCCTTTGCACGGCATTCCAGGGGGCGGGGGGAGCCAGCCGACCCCCAGCCCTGCTGGGGGGGCTCCCCTCCCCCGCTTTGGTCGAGGGCCCGGAGTGCCCGGGGACCTGGGCGGGGAGCGAGGGCCCGGCCTGCGTGGTCTCAGCAGCACGCTCGTGGCCACCGAGGCACTGACGTCAGCTTTTCGGCCCTGAAGTCCAGGGTCTGGGCCTCGGATGCAGGCTTTGGGGCGAGGGACTTCCCTGCGGAGCCCCCGTTTTCCCGCTGGCCTCCTCTTCCCTGTCCGGTCAGCTCCGCAACAGGTGCTGAGTGCCAGCCAGAAGCGGGTGCCATCTGCTCCCCACTCTGCACTCCGCAAGCCTGGGCAAGGGCTGGGGCCACTGGAGAGAGCCAGGGCCTGCAGGACCCTCTGCAGCCCGCTGACCCCGGCCCGCCACCGCCCGCCAGACCCTCCCAGCCCCACCCCTGCTGCCAGCTCGTGGGTGTCAGCCCGAGGCTGTGGAGAATAGGCTGCAGGCCCGGGCTGCCAGGTGCCCTGGGGCTCAGTGACTCAGCCTCCCCCCCTTCCAGAGTGCCACCCGCTCCCCAGGCTCCTCAGGCACGGCCGCTCACGCTCTCGCTTGCTCTAGTCGCCTCGCCTCTCAAGGGCAGTGCCAGGTGGGTTGGGGGCCTTCCCTGGATCCTGTCCGGCTCGTCCCCTGAGCCCAGTTTCTGCGTCCCTCCAGGCCCTCTCCTGAGCCCCAGACCCCGTCCGTCTGCGCCCGCCGTAATGCTGGCAGCTTGCGGGGCGCGCCCGGGGCTCCTGAGCCACGCGGGCAGCATCGGCAGTTCCCAGCCCAGCACAGCCCTGGAGCCGCGCACGCATCTGGCTAGAGCCGTCCAGAGTTCACAGGCGCGTTTTCCTGCTCGTGGGGGGCCTCGAGGGAGCACCCACAAGGGGAGCCCGCGACAGCCGAGAGGCCCGCCCCTGCCTGGACCGCCCCCTGGGGCCCAGCATGGGACGCTGATCCCAGTCTCCTGCCTCTGCCCTGTGCCCAGGGGCCCACCGGGGACCAGGATGGGGCGCGAGCAAGACCTGATCCTGGCCGTCAAGAACGGAGACGTGAGCGGCGTGCAGAAGCTGGTGGCCAAGGTCAAGGCGGCTAAGACCAGTGAGTGGGGGGCGGGGCTGCTGCTTGACCGCCCGGAGGTGGGGCCCGAGGTGGAACTGGGGCCGTTGCCTGCGTCCTTGGGCGCCTCAACCTCGCCCCACCTCGCCTTTCTGCCCCGAAAGCCAGAGAGCTGAAGAATATCCACGTAGGAGTTTGGAGGGGTTGGTGAACCTCAACCCCGACTCCCAGCCCGCTGCTGCTGCAGGTGTCTGTGCACTGGTCGGCTTCGGGTCCACGCCTGGCAGTGCTCAGGGGTCACGCCTGCCTGGGGAAACCCTGTGGGGAGCCGGAGATCGAGCCAGGTCTGATGCGTGCAAGGCGGACGCCCCCCCCCCGCTGTGCCTCAGCTGCGGGCTCCTGGCACTGCAAAGGCTCCTAGACAGTGCTCACCCCCTGACCCCCGACCCCGGAATCTGTGCCTCGGCCTGGGAGTGTTTGCAGGGAGCAAGCCGAGCTCCGCCCACGGGGTGGGGGTGGCAGCTGGTTCCCTGGAGGTCTCTGCAGCAAGGGGCCCCCGGGACAGGTGCTGGGGCGCCCTATGCTTGTCATCTTGCTTTCACTTGTAGCCGTGATTGGGGGGTTTGGTCCCCTGCAGATAAGAGCCCCCTACAGCTGGGGCCAGGGGTCCTGCTTGGACCCCAGGGCAGGCGGGAGGGTGTAGAAGATGGACCTGCGGGAGGGTGGACCTTGGTGGTGGGGTGTGGCCTCTCCTCTCACCTCCGTTGATTTTGGCCTCCCAGATCCGGGCCCTCAGAACAAGAGCACACATGGGCGGGGTCGTCGCCCTGCCAGCCGAGCTGGTGACAGCCGGGGGTGGGGGTCCCTCTGCTGGGCCCCAGAGGGACACGTTCAGATGGTGAGCACATAGGGACCAGGCCTGGCGCTCCTGTGTGGCCTGACCCCCCGCCACACCTGCCTGGACAGTCCTCTGAGTGCTGTGAAAGCTGGGGACAAGCAGGACACCCGTGTCGGAGATGGCTCGAGCACTGTGCCTGGGGTTTGCATGTGGGAGCCCCAGGGCTGGTGCTTCGGGGCTGCACCGCCCTCCCGACACCAGTAGACTTCTGCCGCACTGGGTGAAGATCCCCCAGACAGACACCTCCAGGTGCCGTAGCCCCCCGGCCCCCGCTTCCCTGTGCTTCCTGGTGCAGGTGTAGAAGCGCACTCAGAGAGGGCTAGTGACTTGCCCTGGACCACACAGCACTGGGGTGGCAGGTCAGAGGCAGGCTGGTGTCCTGTGCCCGTGCCCCCACTCTGGGCTGCACCTGAGGACTGATTATGTAGTATGTAGACCTTATTCTGAAAGGATCGCCCTCCCCTGACAACAGGGGCACCATATCAGAGCCAGAGGCTCGGGGACCGGAGAGCCCTCAGGAGGCCGACGGAGCTGCCAGAGGTGGGGTCAGCCCCTTCCCGGGTGGCCGGAGCTCCCGACAGGACAGCTTCTTGCTGGCCTCACCTGGCCCCGGCCCCCATTGGCCGCGGGGAGCAGGTGGCTGCTCTGGCCTCGCCCCTCCCCACCCTCTCTGAGCAGCTCCTTTTTCTGGCCAGAGGAAACAGGGGTGGGCTGGGGCCGGCTGAGCTCACATCCTCTGCCTAAATCGGGAGGCTCAGTGCCCTTCCAGTCCCAGGCGCGGCCAGGGGCCCTACGGTCCGCCGGCCTTTCCGGCCATTGTTCTGGAGAGAACGGAGCCACCCAGCCCTGCCGGCCCTGTTCCTGTCCCTGTCACACTGTCCCGCCACTCCCCGGAGGGACGTATCTCAGGCTGTCCGTCCGCCCGTCCCAGCTGCCCAGCCGAGGGACGGCCGGATGCAGACTCTGTCTCTTCCTGGTCCTCACTGGGGCCCAGAGAGGCCCTCGAGTGGCCAAGGCCACAGGCCAGCAAGAGGAAAGAGTCGGAACCGAACACTTCCTGCTCCGAGAACCTTCTGTTCCTTCACTGCCCTCAGAGTTTCTGTGTGACCAGGACTTTGGGGGGGGGCTGCGTCTCTTCCCAGAGGGTCCCCACCCCTTAGCCGTGCCGTGTGTGTCCTGCTGTGGCAGAGCGTAACCCAGCCCCGCGCCCACTGCCAGGTCTGTCCTCCCTGCTGGAATGGGCCCCTGGCGTGCAAGGAGATTCAGAGGCCCACCGGGGCCGGGGGGGCAGGCCTGGGCCAGCATGTTGGCACGCTGCCCAGCCGGGGTGCACCGCCTTCTCCTTCCCAGCAGGGCGGGGGTTCCAGCTGGGCTCCGTGACAGGTTCCCTTCCCCTCTCCACACCCTGCAGGGCTCCTCTCTCCTGCCCAGGCTCCTGGCTGTGTCCAGGCTCTTGGCAGCTCCACTGCTAGGGAGGGGGGCGCACCCACCTTTGCTGGGCAGTCTCTCACCTGAGGCTCAGGACGAGGTTGCGCAGGCGCCCCTAGGGCCAGCCACCGTTGCTGAGACCCGTCTGAGCGTCCGGGACCTGCTGGAGTCACACAGCCTGTGCCCTGCAGAGCCGAGACAGAAGCTCAGAAACTGCAGTCACAGCTCCTGCAGCAAAGCCGGGACAGAGGCTCGTGGCTCACCTGGGCTCACACGGCTCCCGCCCTGCCCTGTGGGCACCCGAGGACCCTCACCTCCCCTTCTCAGCCATGTCCCTGGCCAGCCCAGGGCCCACACCCTGGCACGGTGCTTAGACCCTCAGGCACCCAGCGCCCTCCCTCTCCCTCTGCCCCGCAGCCCCAAGACACTGGGGCTCTGGTTGGCCGGCAGCAGGAATGCCAGCCATGCGCTCGTGGGCTCCTCCGCCGAAGGCCGCGGTGCCAGGCCCCCTCCCAGCCCCTGTGGGCCTATAAACACAGGCTGGGCCTGGGAGCGCTGCCCACACCCGCTGGGGCTGGCAGAGCTGCCATGGGGCAGGTGCTGGCCTGTGCACCAGGTCAGCCGCATGGGGACCGGGGGTGGTTGGGGAGCCCCTTTGGTTGGAGGTCAGGGTGGATTTTGAGGGTCCCTAACAGCAGCTTCTCCCATCTCAGAGCTCCTTGGCTCTACGAAGAGATTCAACGTCAACTACCAGGATGCTGATGGGTGAGTGGGGACCCCCAGGACGCTGACGGGTGAGTGGGGACCCCCAGGACGCTGATGGGTGAGTGGGGACCCCCCAGGGGCGCTGACGGGTGAGTGGGGGGCCCCAGGATGCTGATGGGTGAGTGGGGGACCCCCAGGACAGTGACGGGTGAGTGGGGACCCCCCAGGACACTGACGGGTGAGTGGGGACCCCCAGGACGCTGACGGGTGAGTAGGGGCCGCCAGGGCGCTGGCGGGTGAGTGGGGACCCCCAGGATGCTGACGGGTGAGTGGGGACCCCCAGGACAGTGACAGGTGAGTGGGGACCCCCCCAGGGACGCTGACGGGTGAGTGGGGACCCCCAGGACGCTGACGGGTGAGTGGGGCCCCCAGGATGCTGGCGGGTGAGTGGGGGCCCCCAGGGCGCTGACGGGTGAGTGGGGACCCCCAGGGCGCTGACGGGTGAGTGGGGACCCGAGGACGCTGACGGGTGAGTGGGGACCCCCAGGACGCTGACGGGTGAGTGGGGACCCCCCAGGACAGTGACGGGTGAGTGGGGACCCCCAGGACAGTGACGGGTGAGTGGGGCCCCAGGACGCTGGCGGGTGAGTGGGGACCCCCAGGACAGTGACGGGTGAGTGGGGGGCCCCCAGGACGCTGACAGGTGAGTGGGGACCCCCAGGACGGTGACGGGTGAGTGGGGCCCCCAGGGCGCTGACGGGTGAGTGGGGGCCCCAGGACGCTGACGGGTGAGTGGGGACCCCCAGGACGCTGACGGGTGAGTGGGGACCCCCCAGGACGCTGACGGGTGAGTGGGGGCCCCAGGATGCTGACGGGTGAGTGGGGGGGCCCCAATCTTGGCTCCCCAGCCCGTCCTCACTGCCCAGCACTCCTGGCCTGTCGCCTTCTGCTCCCTGAGCCTCCTCCCAAGGGGCCTCCCTGGGTCAGATTTTCCTGCCCGCTCCTCCTCTCCCTGGAGGGTCGGAACCCTGGGCACTGCTCCCACGGCCCCTTCCTGGGGCCTGCCAGGGGACGGCAGACAAACGGCCTCTCAGCGCATACACTGAGCCCTTTCATGCCACAGCACAGGGGGTGGGGACGAGGGGGCACTGCGGGCAGCAGCTCACCCCTGCAGCCCCCAGGAGGGGTCGGGGTTGGGCTAGGGACGGCCCCAAACCCTGTCTCCTGCACCAGCTTCTCAGCGCTCCACCATGCGGCCTTGGGGGCAGCCTGGAGCTCATCTCTCTGCTGCTGGAGGCCCAGGCTACTGTGGACATCAAGGACAGCAATGGTGAGACCCCATCCCACTACCCTCACGGTGCTGGGTGCTCCCGGGCTCCTGCAGGCGGCCATCAGGGTCTTTCTTTCGGTGCCCAACCCCTGGGCTCGGGGCTGGCACTCCCCAAGCCTGATCTCTCCCAGCCTGCACCCCAGGGCCCGCCCTGACCCCTCCCTCCCTGCACGCCGCCACCCCCAGGCATGCGCCCCCTGCACTACGCAGCCTGGCAGGGCCGGCTGGAGCCTGTGCGGCTGCTGCTCCGGGCAGCTGCAGCCGTAACGCGGCGTCACTGGACGGGCAGATCCCGCTGCACCTGGCCGCCCAGTATGGGCACTACGGTGGTACGTGAGCCCGGGTGCCCGGGGCTGTGGGCGCTGCTCTGTGCTGCCCGGCCCTGCCTGTCTCTCACCGAGCGCTGCCCCCAGTCAGAAATGCTGCTCCAGCATCAGTCCAACCCCTGCCTGCTCAGCAAAGCCAAGAAGGCGCCCCTGGACCTGGCCTGTGAATTCGGGAGGCTCAAGGTGAGGCCCCTGGCCTCTGCGGGGTGTGGGGAGCAGGGGCTTTGCCCTGGGTGGCGGGAGGAGACCCAAGCCGCGCCTGGCACTGCAGGTGGCCCAGCTGCTGCTCAACAGCCACCTCTGCGTGGCACTGCTGGAGGGCGAGGCCAAGGACCCGTGCGACCCCAACTACACCACACCCCTGCACTTGGCTGCCAAGAACGGCCACAGAGAGGTCATCAGGTACCCGCGTCCCCCAGACTTCCTCCGCCCTTCCTGTTCGGACAAGGCCCCCGGTGTCCTGCCCTCTCCCCACCCCCTGCCCCACTGGACATTGCTCCCAGCCGCACCCCTGTGCCCCCTGCAGGCAGCTCCTGCGTGCTGGCATCGAGATCAACCGGCAGACCAAGACGGGCGCGGCGGCTCCACGAGGCCGCGCTCTATGGCAAGACCGAGGGTGGTGCGGCTGCTCCTGGAGGTGGGCACAGGCCTGTCCCCGCCCTGCCGCTGTGCCTGTGAGGGGGCCCCCTGGGGGTGGGCCTCCCTGCCGGTGTCCAGCCACCTCCCATTATGGGGTGACCGTGAGCTCGTCCATGACCTGCTTGGAGTCTTTCCCTTCCCTGTGAAGACCCCCAAACTGCCGCCCCCCTGGGAGGAGGGCCGAGGCTCAAGGTGTTAATGAGGTGGGTGCCATGCACGCAGGGTGGAGTGGATGCCAACATCCGCAATGCGTACAACCAGACGGCTCTGGACATCGTCAACCAGTTCACCACCTCGCAGGCCAGCCGGGAGATCAAGCAGCTGCTGCGAGGTGAGCCCTGCCCTGCCCCCGACCACCGCCCAGCCCCTGCCCTGCCCCCGACCACCCCCAGCCCCTGCCCTGCCCCCGACCACCCACCCAGCCCCTGCCCTGCCCCCGACCCCCACCTCCCTGCCCTGCCCCCGACCACCCCCAGCCCCCTGCCCTGCCCCCGACTCCCCCCCTCCTGCTGCCCTGACCACCCCACCACCCCCAGCCCCTGCCCTGCCCCGACCACCCCCAGCCCCTGCCCTGCCCTCGACACCCCCAGCCCCTGCCCTGCCCCCCAACACCCCCAGCCCCTGCCCTGCCCCCCAACACCCCCAGCCCCTGCCCTGCTCGACCCCCCCAGCCCCTGCCCTGCCCCCGACACCCCAGCCCTGCCCCCGACACCCCCCAGCCCCTGCCCTGCCCCCAACCCCCAGCCCCTGCCCTGCCCCAGCCCCCACGCCCTGCCCTGCCCCACCCCCCCAGCCCTCCCCAACCACCCCAGCCCCTGCCCTGCCCCCCGACACCCCCCCAGCCCCTGCCCTGCCCCACCACCCCAGCCCCTGCCCTGCCCCCGACCACCCCCAGCCCCTGCTCTGCCCCCAACCCCCCAGCCCCTGCCCTGCCCCCAACCAGCCCCTGCCCTGCCCCCCGACCACCCCCAGCCCCTGCCCTGCCCCGACCACCCCCAGCCCCTGCCCTGCCAGCCCCGACCACCTCCCTAGACCCCAAGCCCCATCACGCCGCCAAACCACCCCCAGTCCCTAACTGGGTCAGGGCCTCTGCCCACTGCAGCGGTGCGGGGGCTGCGGTCCCTGCAGTGCCCCTCATGACCCCGATTCCACTCCTCAGAAGCCTCAGGGATCCTGAAGGTCCGTGCACTCAAGGACTTCTGGAACTGCATGACCCCGGCCCTCAACATCCGGGCAGGGGACGTGATCACGTGAGCACCCGTGGGCGCGGCTGGCTGAGGCGGGGCGGGCCGAGCGCATGGGCCCCGCTGAGTAGAGCCGCGTGCCCCCCTTCCGCAGGTGCTGGAGCAGCACCCGGACGGCGCTGGAAGGGCCACATCCACGAGAGCCAGAAGGGCACGGACCGCGTGGGCTACTTCCCCGGGCATCGTGGAGGTGGTCAGCAAGCGGGGGCCTCCCTGCAGTCCGCCTCCCCTCCGCGCCCACCGCCCTGCGCCCGGGCTTCTTGCGGACCCCTCAGCTCCCTGCCGGCGCCCTGCACCCTCTTGCCTACAGCCCACGCGTGGGTCCTCAGCCCAGACAGCCCAGGTACCTCCTCCTCGGGGCACATTGCCAGGCGGGCGCTGGGTGGGGCGCTGGTCAGGGGGCTCTGACACCTTGGCTTTGGCCCCCGCAGCAGGTGACAGGGAACAGCGTGGGCAGCGAGGGCAGCGTGGCCAGCATCCGCAGTGCCGGCAGTGGACAGAGTTCTGAGGGCACCAACGGCCATGGCACCAGCCTCCTTATCGAGAGTGCCCAGGTAGGGGCCAGGCGACAGCACAGCGGGAGAGCGTTTGCCTTGCACGCAGCCAGCCCGGTTCAATCCCGGCATCCCATATGGTCCCCCAGCACTGCCAGGAGTCATTCCTGAGTGCAGAGCCAGGAGGAACCCCTGAGCGTCACCAGGTGTGACACACACAATAAAGAGTGCCCAGGGAGGAGGGGAGGGGCAGGGGCACCAGGCGGGGCCCCACTCTTGGCCCTTTCCTGTGTCCAGCCGCTGCCTGTGGCGCAGAGGAGCTGGCGCTGCCGGGACTGCAGCCCTCACTGCTGGCAGGTAGGAGAGGAGGAGTCGGGCGGGGGGCCTCATCTCGCCCGACTCCATGTCCCTGCCCCCCACAGCCCCCTGGGCCACCGCCCTCCAGCTGCCCCCGCCGCGAGAGCCTCCCTTCACCCAGGATGTGAGGCCAGAGCAGCTGTTGGAGGGAAGGTGCGAGACCCCTGGAGGGGTGGGCGGGGTGAGGGTGGGGGGCCAGGGGCGCTCACTCCCTGCCCGCCGGCCCCCCCAGGACGCCCAGGCCATCCACAACTGGCTCAGTGAGTTCCAGCTGGAGGGCTACACTGCCCACTTCCTGCAGGCCGGCTACGATGTGCCCACTATCAGCCGCATGACGCCTGAGGTGGGCAGCGCCGCTCAGGAGGGTGGGGGCGGGCACTGTGGCAGGGTAGGGCCTGAGGGTACAGCTCTGTGTCGCAGGACCTGACAGCCATCGGCGTGACCAAGCGGGCCACGGAAGAAGATCGCCTCCGAGATCGCGCAGCTCAGCATCGCCGAGTGGCTGCCCAGCTACGTCCGGTGAGTGGGACCCAGGGGGGCCAGCGGGGGCTCCCGCACGAGGCGGGTGCCCGTGAGCCCGCCTGACGGTGTGCACGTCCCCCAGGCTGACCTGCTGGAGTGGCTGTGCGCCCTGGGGGCTGCCACAGTACCACAAGCAGCTGGTGAGCAGCGGCTACGACTCCATGGCGCTGGTGGCCGACCTCACGTGGGAGGAGCTGCAGGAGATTGGAGTCAACAAGCTGGGTGAGGGGCCGGTGACAGCACAGCGGGGAGGGCGTTGGCCTTGCATGTGGCCCACCTGGGGCATCCCATAGGGTCCCCGAGCACCGCTACGAGTGATTCCTAAATGCAGAGCCAGGAGCCACCCTGAGCATCACTGGGTGTGACCCAAGAAGCAAAAAATGTGCAGGGTAGGGTGAGGGTCTGCTGGCCACACCCTCTCCTGCTGGGCGCAGCACCACCTGCCCTCTGCCCTGCCCTGCCCGCTCCAGGTCACCAGAAGAAGCTGATGCTGGGGGTCAAGCGTCTGGCGAGCTCCGCCGGGTCTGCTGCAGGGGAGATGCCGGGCGAAGGCTGCCGCCGGCCGCCAGGGGGCCCCGAGCTCATGGCCATCGAGGGGCTGGAGAATGGGGACGGGCCCCCACGGCGGCGGCCCTCGGCTCCTCACCTTCCAGGGCAGCGAGCTAAGCCCTGAGCTGCAGGCGGCCATGGCTGGGGGCGGCCCAGAGCCACTGCCCCTGCCCCCGCCCGCTCCCCAGCCAAGAGAGCATCGGCGCCCGCTCCCGGGGGTCCGGCCACTCGCAGGAGCAGCCGGTGCCCCTGCCCTGTGGGGGCAGCTCCAGCAGCCCCCAGGAGAGGAACCTTCCAGAGGGCACTGAGCGGCCCCCGAGCTCTGCTCCCCGCTTCCTGGTCAAGGGCCTCCTGCTTACAGCGTCCTGTGTTCCCAGGGCTCGCCCTCCAGCCCCGCCCCAGGCACCCCTGCCGGCGCCCCCGGGCCTTCTCCTACTTGGCTGGACCCCCAGCCACCACCCCCAGACCCCACGGCCCAAGCGCCGGTCACACAGCCTGAGCCGGCCAGGCCCGGCAGAGGGGATGTGGAGGGGGGAGGCCCACGGGCCGTTGGGCAGTGCCCTGGGCAGCTATGCCACCCTTACCCGGAGACCCGGCGCAGCAGCCTCGCGGGGACCAGCCCAGCCCCAGCCCGGAGTCCCCGCAGCCAGTCCCGCGCTGCGGGCCCGCAGAGGGCCCCCGCCCACCCCCAAGCGCCTCAGGCTCGTCTCTGGACCTGCCTCGAGCCGCCTCCCGCAGAAACAGGCTCAGGGACCAAGGAGGGGTCGGGGGACCCCGGAGGAGGACACTGGAGTGAACCAACGGGCCCGTCCGAGCCCCCAGACACACCCGCCCGACTGGCCCAGCCTCGGACTCTGAGGGAGGAGCCGGGGCCCGGGCAACGCCCCGTCCCGGGGGCAGCTCCGGGAAGGGCTGCCGTTCGCAGAGGAAGGGAACCTGACCATCAAGCAGCGGCCCAAGCCCGCCGGACCCCAGCCCGGGGAGACTCCAGTGCCCCCGGCCTGGACTTCAACCTCACCGAGTCCGACACCGTCAGCCGGCGGCCCCGTGCCGGGAGGCGGGAGCCGCTGCAGACAGCTCTGGTGGGCCTTCGGGTGGTCAACGCCACCCCCAGCCCCTCTGCGCCTGCAGCCCCCAGCCCCCAGTGAGGCCCCAGCCTCGGCTGCCCGCACACCCCAGACGGAGGCCGGCAGCCCCACAGCCAAAGGGGCCCCTGCGGCCCTCGCACAGCCCCCCGCCCCCGCATCAGGGCCTGCTCCAGAACACGCGGCATGTGCTGGACAGCCCAGAGGGACAGAGCCCCGCGCCCCACGGCCCTGCTCAAAGCACCTGGAGCAGGTGAGACGGCGGTGGGAGGGGGCGGTGTCCTCCTGCTGTTGCCTTCAGGCATTCCACGGCTGTTGCTGCTTGCAGGAACAGGCCCCAAACCTGTGTCTGTGGCCTGCACCCAGCTGGCCTTCTCTGGCCCTAAGCTGGCTGTCCGGCTGGGGCCCCGCCCGTGCCCCCGCCCAGACCGGAGAGCTTGGGGCCCGCAGGCCCAGGCCGCACCCAGCAGAGGCTGGAGCAGACCAGCACCTCCTTGGCTGCGGCACTGATGGCCGCCGAGAAGAGCATCAGAGCCGAGGATCCAGAAGGGTGAGGGGCAGGACCGGAGGCAGGGCCAGAGAACCAGAAGACCCCTGCTCGGAGGGTGGGGGGTGCCCCCGAGCCAGGACATCCCCATGACACAGGAGGCCCCCAGCCCTGGAGTCGCGCAAGGCCCCTGTGGGACTGGCCGGCCCCCACACAGGTCCCGAGTCAGGAAGGCAGCTGCTGCCCCCCAGCCTGGGAAGGGCCCACGAGGAATGCGTGTGCCCACAGTGGGTGCTGCCACCGGCTCACCCGGCCTCCCCCACCCTGCAGCCCGCCTGGATCTTCCTCCAGACACATCCTGGATGACATCAGCACCATGTTTGATGCCCTGGCCCACCAGCTGGACGCCATGCTCGACTGACAAGCTGGAGTGACCAGGGCCGTGAGCAGTGCCCGCCACGCTGCAGCTGGGTGGCGTGGAGGGGCCTCTCGGGATGTCCCCGCTGGCCTTACCAGTGTGGCACCTGCCACTTCCAGCCAGGGGGTGTGACCAGGCCACCTGCTCCTCCCGCACCCCTCCGGGGCCCCAGGGACGTGTAAACAAGCTGCCCGGGCCTGCCCTGAGCAGGACAGCAGGATGCTCTCATCTCCCAAGTCCAGACTTTTTCAACTGTAAATGTTATTTTTTAAGCAGAGAAATGCATATATTTTAAATGGAATTTATTCTGTGGCTGCCTGAGAGGCCACGGTGGGGCAGGGCCTCGCACCAAGCGGGCCACCCCACGCAGCTCTGTACCCCCGCCACGCCCCCCACTAACACCAATGAAAGCCTCATTGTCATTGCATGGTGTTGCCTGTGTTGGTCTGCGCCAGCGCCTTCAGGGAACTTGCGCCCACAGGGACTCACTCCTGGCAGAGCTTTGGGGGCACCATCGTGACGGCCTCGTGGACCAGCCACTGGGGATTTTCTTCAGCAATTTACAACAACTTGTAATACAAACCAGTCTGCATTCGTTCCTAAAGGCTCATTTCCAGTAAAAAACACGCAGAGTAAAAACATTCTCTCAGGAAAACCGGGTGGGGTGTGAGGTGGGAGCCCTGCCCAGGTGGGGTCCCAGGCTGGTGGCCAGCCTGAGGGGAGGGCAAGGTGAGGCAGGCCCCCAGTCCCTGAGCCCCAGGAGGAGGCTGAGGTGTGGGGGAGCCCAGCAGCACCCCAGCTCCCAGCAGTGACCCCAACACTCCACCCCAGCAGCTGCCCAGGACCCTTCTAGGAGATGTCCACACATGGGCAAGGTTCTCAACTGCCCCCGGGCCCAAGAGCAGGGACCCTGGGCCAGAGCCTTCCACTGGAGCACAAGGCCGGACATTCACGAGTGCCCTGGCCAGGCCTGGAGGAAATCCAGCGTCTGAGTCAGCTGGGCACGCAGAGCCCTTCAGCGTCCACGAAGCAGCTCTCCAGGCAGCTCAGAAGGGCGAGTTCATGCCCAGCTTGGTCTCAAACTGCAGCTTCTGGCGCTTCTGGTAGCGGACCCGGACCCTGGGAGCAGGAGTCAGGAGGTTAAAGTTCAGCTCAGGGGAGTTAAGGTTCAGGTCAGGGCGCGGCTACAGGAGTAAAGCCCAGTCAGGGCATGGCAGGTGACCAGCATTAGATCCCAGGCCCGCTAGAACCCTGGGCAGAGCTGGGTATGGGCCCCACCAAAATAACGATAAAAATAGAGTCCAGGTTAAACACGCCCCAGACCTGGGAGGACGGGGCTGAGGGACGGACAGGGCCCAGGCCGAGCAGCCCTCACCGGATCTCATGCAGTTTGACGATCTCGTTGGTGACCACCACGGGACCAGGGACAGGCAGCCCAACAACCACGTCAGCAGAGGCACGTCCTCTGGGCCAAAGTGAACACGGCTGGCCCTGTGCGTCCACAGCTGCAGATCCACCGCCGTCTGGGCCAGCTGCCCCAGCAGCCTGTGGGCCGGCGCGTCAGCTCAGCGCCTTCCCAGGCTCAGCCCAGACTCTGCCCGTGCAGGCCCTGCCCATCAGCCAAGACTATGCACAAGACCCGCCTACCATCCACAGCCCCACCCACCCATCAAGGCCCCGCCCATCACCCACAGCCCTGCCCACCCATCTAGGCCCGCCGTCCAGCCACCCCCACTCACACCACTGGCAAGGTCAGCGCCCACCACAGATTCGTCAGGGGACTCTTCCTCCACAGAGGCTTGGTGCGGTGCACATGGGTGATAGAAATGAAGACTAGGGAAGATGGGGGCGGCGGGGATCAGGCCGTTCCTGGGTTGCCTCACCCCTCATCCTCAGCTGTCTGTCCGGCCCAGAGAGCCCCTCACCAGTGTGCAGGACAATCAGGGCCGCCGCGAGCTTCTGGGCCGACAGTAGCCCGTTGGCAAAGTCGTCAAACCAGGCAGGAGCCGTGTCCACATCACTGCCAGAGCAAGAGCAAGAGGGAGGGGTCGGCTGGGGATGCTGGGAGGCGGGGGTGGGTGGGTGAGGGGGCCAGGGGCGTTGGGAGGCCCGGGGTGGGAGCTGGGGGCGTTGGGAGGCCCGGGGCGGGGCCAGGGGGCGTTGGGAGGCCCGGGCGGGGGGGCCGGGGGGGCATTGGGAGGCCCGGGCCGGGCGGGGCCTGGCACCTGCCCAGCATGATTGAGGAGCAGTTGGTGAGGTTGCGGCCCGGGCGCTGTCACAGAAGCTCTGCAGCGTGAAGCCGAAGCAGGCCAGGCAGGAACCCACAGGGAGGCTGAACTTGAGCAGGAAGCAGAGCAGGAAGTACTGCTGGGTCTGCAGGGAGGAGCCGTCACTGCCCGCCACCCGAGGCATCACTGCCCACCGCCCCTCCAAGCCCTGCCCCCGCCAGGCTCGGGGCCGGGCGTCACCTTCTTGGGGATGGAGTGGAGGTTCTTCCCTGTGGCCACGGACATGGTGGAGCTGTGGGGGAGGCTTTCCCAGCAGGGAGATGCTGGAACAGAGGCCAGAGAGGGGCGGTGAGCGGGGCCCTCTGCCCCCCGGGGGCAGGAGCATCAGCCGGGCTCCAGCCGGTCTCACCTGAGCAGCGGGAAGCAGAAGCAGGACAGCCACAGAATGTCGGTGGTGCTCAGGATGGGCGGCAGCTGCACCAGGCAGGCGAGGAACTGCGCAGAGGTGAGGCGGGCTGAACCGGGCGCTGGGTTCGGGAGGCCCCCCCCAAAGCGCGGGGGCTGCAGGCTGAGGGCAGCGCCCGCCCGAGCCTCACCTGGACGGCCACAAGCATGAGCTGGCACTGCAGCAGGAAGAGGAAGGTCTTGCCGGATACCGTAGGTGGCGTGGCGGGCCTGCGGGGGGGGGGGACGACAACAGCGCCTGGCACGCGACCCACGTGGTCCCCAGTGCCTGGCACGCCGACCCACACGGCCCCATGGCGCCTGGCACACGACCCATGTGGGCTCCATAGCGCCTGGCACGCAACCCCACGTGGGCCCCACGGCGCCTCACACGCGACCCATGCGGGCCCCACAGCGCCCCGCCCAGGCCAGCCCCCACCTGCTCGATGAGCCGTATGATGCTGATGGTCTCCTCCTGGCGGAAGGTCAGGAGCAGGCCAGGCTGTTGAGCTGGCCTGAGAGGCCGCAGCGGGGAGAGGCCGTCCGAGTCCTGAGCCATGCTGGTGCTGGCAGCGTAGCCAAAGGTCTCCCAGGAGAGCGGGATGGGTACAGGGGATCCAGGGCAATGCTGCGAGGGGCACCGGGGCCATCGGCACCCCGCTAGGGACCCTACCACCCCCGGCCCTGGCAGGCACCCGCACCCTCCTCCCCCGCCCGCTGGGCCCTCCGGGCGCTGACCTGACGTCGCTCTGCAGGAAGAGGCGGCTGTCGCCGCAGGTTGGCGGAGCTGCCCAGGCAGCAGGTCACCTCCCCGTACTCCTGCATGATCTTCATCATCTCGCACATGGCTGGGGGCAGGGCGGGGAGCGTCAGGCGGGCAGAGCCCTGGAGCAGGAGGGACGGAACCCCCAAGCCAGCTGCCCCCGGGTGTGGCCTCATCACTGACTCCCTAGAGCTGGCATACCCAGGGTCCCCCCAGCGACTGCCTAAGCCTGGGCAGTGGGCTCATAGGCTGGTGGGGGTGGGGTGCTCACTCCCGGGGGTGCAGTCGGTGAAAAGGGGCACCAGCAGGGGCACGTTGTCGATGCTCTGCAGGTGGGGACGCACCTGGTGGATGCCCCGGGCAGCTTGGCCTGCAGGAAGGAGATGTCAGGGCCTGGGGTGGGGGCCGGATGAAGGGGCCCCCTGGGCTGCACTTCGCCCCGACCCGCCGTGGCCCCCAGACCCCAGCTGTACCCGGTTGCAGTCCTCCAGGAAGCTGGGGAGGTCGCTGTCCGTCGGCTGGAAGCTAATGAGGTCCGAGTGTCCCCTCCTCCTCCATGAGCAGGAGCCCTTCCGGTCATCTCGGGACACTGCGGGGACAAAGGCCGGTGAGGCCCAGGCAGCCTGCGGAGACCGAGCCTCCTGCTCCAGCTCTCTGGCCAGCGGCTGCCCACAGCAGGGCCCCGAGGACGCTGCGGCCCAGCCGCTGCCCTCACTCTGATTGGCGTCGTCGTGCAGGGAGCCGGCATGGCTGGGGCTGGAGGGCGGGACCTCGGAGCCGGCAGGTCCCCGCTGGGCGTCAGGGAGATGTGGCAGTTCCAGCCCGTCTCCAGGCCCATCTTCTCGGCGAATACCTGGGAGGGGACACCGTGAGCACAAGCGCCGAGCCAGCAAAGGGGCTCTGGGCGGGCGAGGCCGGCCCTGACCTTGCTTTTAAGCTCGTCCTCCAGGGAGAAGTAGACAAAGCGGATGCAGGCGTTGACCAGCCCGTCGATGAGGCGCACGATGTCCAGCCGGGCCTGGTACTGGGAGGACACCATGCCCATGAAGATCTGCCCGCTCAGGGCCTGGGCGCAGTCTTCCTTCTCCAGCACCTCCCCGATCCCTTCTTCAGACACACACGACACACAGTCCACACAAACACACACACCAACACACCACACACATAGAACACACACACGCAGTCACACAAACACAACATACATCAACAGTCCACACCAACAAGCCACAGACACATACCACACACCAACACATACAACAAACACCAACACACACATGCCACACACACCACAGTCCACGCAAATACACATACAACATATACCAACACATACCGTGCACACACAACACACATGCACAGTCCACACAAACATGCCACACAGACACAACATGCAACACACACCAACACACACCACAAAGGTGCCAACAGACGTGGAGAAAAAACAAGGAAAATTCCTCATCAGTCACATGAGCCCGATGCTGGGCAAGGCGGGTCCACCCTCAGCCCCCCAAGGCAGGCAGGACGGCCCCCCGGTCCCGACACGCAGAGTGGGTGCCCCTGGTAGAGCAGGGCAGTGCGCAGAACCCCGAGTCCCTTTGTCCCGCTGGCCCCGTGACCGGGCCTGTCAGTGTGACCCGAATCAGGCTATAGCACTGGCCACAGCCGCGGGACAACGCACAGAGCACTGGATGCGCCCACACCCCAGCAGGCCAGCCCGGGAGGCAGAGCGAGGGGCAGGTACCATCAGAGCTCCAGCTGCTGCGGCGCCCGCCCAGCTTGAGGGGGACGGTGCTGGGCAGCTCGCAGCTGGTGGCGATGCCGCTCTGGCCGTTCTGGCCGGGCGCCTGCAGCAGCTTCGATGCACTTGCCGTGGAGCTGCGAGGACAGGCTGCAGCTCATGGGCTTGTAGGCGTAAGGCCGAGCAGTAGCCGGACAGGCAGGCCCGCTGGTAGAAGTCCAGCACCTTCTTCCTGCACGGGAAGC
>JAJIBD010015745.1:0-19126 GCA_021461705.1 Cryptotis parvus | reverse complement strand
ACAGTCAAATGTGGCTTCCCAAAAAGCTCAAAACAAACAAAAATCTTGGGGCTTATTTGGGAACACAACATGATCCTTTCTTAGTCCAGTCGTTGTTTAGAGCTGAAGATAAATTCTTAATTGACCTCACACCCTGTGGCATTACTAAGAAAAGAAAATTTAGAAGGGAAGTTTTTATTATCTTTTCTACCAACAGAACTTCCACTTCATTTTGTTCACTCTGATTTGAGTTAACAATGTGGAGATTGTGAGAACTCCGTGCAATAACAAAACATTTACTTACCAATTGTCTACCTTAATCATTTACAGTCTCCAACACACATCATGCACATGTTTCTCTCAATGACATTGTCCCTAGTTCTCATAGTAAGGCGGATGCAAACGGAATCATGCAGTTTTTATCTTTTGCTTCCTTCCAACCCACTTGACAACCCTCTCCATCCTCTCCACGATAAGCAGAACTATAAAGATCTTTTCCAGTTCCCTTTCCCAACAACTTGGGCCTGGGGCAGAGAGTAAGACATAAGGATTCATTTCTTAGAATCCTTCCTGTTTGCTTGTAATCACATCCTTCAGCTTTTGTCCAGTATTTTTCCCCTGACCTGGTAACCATTTTTTCCCTTGTACTTCACACAGGCCCACAGGATAGAAAAGGCTATGCCCTGTGGCAAACTCAAGCCTGTGACTATTCCTTGTTGGTTTCCCCAAATCTAATCCACGCCTTGTCAATAACCCCTTATTAATTCTCTTATATAACACAAGTAAGAATCTACCACTTGGTTACAGTCAGGCCCCTGACTACATTTGGAAAAAAACACCAACGTGAAAAACACCAGGGAAAAAGCCACTTTGGGACCAAATGAGATAGGTGGTTATATCTTGCTCTTAGGGGAACTCTACAGAGACAAACCAGTATGTCTTTACTACGAAAGTGTAAAACAACTGTTTATTAGTCTCCAGTGATAGGTACCAACAATAAATTTATGCTACAAACAAATCAACAATGCTGGCTTTAAAAGAAAATGAGCAATTAATCTGGAGATAAATCTATTTTCCAGGCCTCCAGATTTATTTGGCAGGTGGCCCCCTTTAAGAAAGACAAAGTACTCAGCACTTCTCTCCAAATTTTCCTTCCTGAAGTGAACAAACAGAAAAAGGCTGTGCACCTTTATCCACCCGAGCCTTCTACTACTTGACCCCTCCCATCTTACCAGCACCACCAACATAGAGGCAGGGGGTAGTATTGCTCACTTTGGAAAATGAGGATCAAGCTGAGCAACTCTTTATAGTCTCATGCAAACATCACAAGTCCTAGATTCATTCCAAATTTAAGTCTTTTATGCTCCCAACATTTTTTTTTTTTTTTTTTTGCTTTTTGAGTCACACCCGCGACACTCAGGGGTTACTCCTGGCTCTGCACTCAGGAATTACTCCTGGCAGTCCTCAAGGGACCATATGGGATGCCGGGATCAAACCCGGTCGGGCCGCATGCAAGGCAAATGCCCTCCCCGCTGTGCTATCGCTCCCGCCCCTGCACATTCTTAAATGTATCTTTAAATAAGTAGAAGTATGTGGCCGGAGCTATGTTCATTTGCTTTGCACACAGCAACCTAGCACCTCCTATGGTTCCCCAATCACCGCCAGGAGTGATCCCTGAGTGTAGAGCCAGGAATAGGCCCTGATCACCACCAAGCTCAGAAGTTCCTAAAACATTCGAATGGCCAAAAGGCATATGAAAAAAATGTTCATCATTACTAACCATCAGAGAGATGCAAATCAAAAACAACAATGAGATATCATCTCACACCACAGAGACCAACACATATCCAAAAGAACAAGAACAACAAATGCTGGCGTGGATGGGGGGAGAAAGGGAATCTCGGAGCTGGAGCGATAGTCCAGTGGCTAGGGCGTTCGCCTTGCATGAAGCCACCCCATGCCAGCCCAGGTTTGATCCCCCAGCAGCCCATATGGTCCCCCAAGCACTGCCAGGAGTAATTCCTGAGTTCAGAGCCAGGAGTAACCCCTGAGCATTGCCGGGTGTGAACCAAAAAAGCAAAAAAAAAAAAGGGGGGGGATCTCTTCCATTGTTGGTGGGAATGTCAATTGGTATAGCCTTTTTGGAAAACAATATGGACATTCTTCCAAAGACTAGAAATTGAGTTCCCTTTTGGACCCAGCCATACCACTCCTGGAGATATAACCTGGGAAGCCAAAAACACAAAACAGAAACACCATCTACACTTTTATTTTCATAGCAGCACTATTCACAATAGCCAAAATCTGGAAACAGCCAGAGTGTCCGAGAACTGATGACTGGATAAAGAAACTTTGGTACATTTACAAATGGAATAATATGCAGCTGTCAGGAAAAATGAAGTTCTGAAATTTTCCTATAACTGGATGGCATGGAGAGGATCATATTAAGTGAAATTAGCCAGAAGGAAAAAGACAGATATAGAATGACTGCATTTATTTGCATGATATAAATATTAATGCATATATATACATATATATATATATATATATAGTATGTAGTATGAAACCAATATCCATGGTGAGGCAAAACATGGATCAGGAGGCCTTGTCAAAAGTGGAATCTACCACAAATGTGTGATAGTCAGAGGTTAGATAAGACAGAGAAGGGAACAGCATGTTAATAATTGTCTAAAGTGATAATACCAATCTAGAACTGTGCATTGATTACAGGCAAAAAGATAAACATGATAATCTATAAATGTATGTATTGTAATCCACAGTGTATAAGAGAAGGAAGAGAGAAAGAGAGAAAAAGATATAAAGAACCTGCTATAGAGGCAGGCTAGGGGAGGGGGAGGGAATTGGGGACATGGTGGAGGGAAATGAGTATTGGTGGAGGGATGGGTGCTGGAACACTGTAAGACCGAAACCCAAACATGAACATCATTGTAATTTTATATCTCACGGTGGTATAATAAAATATAAAAAAAAGAAACAATGGTAAATCTACACAATGGAATACTATGCAGCTGTTAGGAAAAACAAAGTTATGAAATCTGCCTATAAATAGATGGACATGGAGAGCATCATGTTAAGAAATTTTAGCCAGTGGGGAAAGGACAGATACAGAATGACTACATTCATTTGTGGAATAAAAAAGAAATAGCATGATACTAAGGCCAGCAAAACATGAATCCGGAGGTCCTGTCAGCGGCTGGAATCTACCACAAGTGTGTGAGAGTCGGAGGTTAGGTAAGACAGAGAAGGGACCAGAGTGCTAATAACTGTTGGAAATAGTAATGCCAGACTAGAACTGAGTATTGAATGTAGGAAAGGGATATACATGATAACTCCTAAATTTATGTATTGCAAGCCACAATGTGTAAGAGGGAGGTAGGAATGGAGGGAGGGAGGGAGAGACAGACAGACAGGGACAGAGAGACAGAGAGAGAGAGAGAGGAGGAGAGGAGGCAAAGTGTCTGGAACCATAGGTAGGCTGGGGAGGGAGGAGGGAATCAGGGGACACTGGTGGTGAGAAATGTGCGCTGTTGGAGGGATGGGAGCTGGAACACTTAATGTCTGAAACCTAATCATGAATAGTTTTGCAACTGTATATCTCATGGTGGTATAATAAAATGTAAAAAAATAATAGGGAGACTTACAAGATTCTCGACCTTCAGCAAAACGCTGAAAAGCCCAGTGTTACTCAAGTCTATAACCTCTTGTTGTATCACTGTATTTATTAGTATGTGCAGTGAAGTATGATTATTTAAATATAGTAAGTTTGCTGAAAACTGGAATCCCTTTTTAGGAATTCTTAATGGCCAAGTGCTTTACCTAATGTCTCAATTCTAAGATCTGGTCTTTCAATTAACAAAACTAAACTTTTAAAATTTATTTTTGTTTGGGGGCCACACCCTACAATGCTCAGGTCTTACTGTTGGCTCTGTACTCAGGGATCACTCCTTGTAGTACTTGGGGACCATATGCAGAGCAGGGGTTTGAACCCTAAACCAGGTCAGCTCTCCCTCCAACCCACATTCACTTTTTTCGGTGACAATAAGATTTAGTTAAGAAGCTTCCCAAAAAAGAACCTCCTGGTTAACTCTCTTTCAATGCAGTTCTAACCCTTGCTATTTTTGTTTTTTTGGGGGTCACACCCGACAATGCTCAGGGGTCACTCCTGGCTCTGCACTCAGGAATTATTCATGGCACTGCATGGAGGACCATATGGGATGCAGGAGATCGAACCTGGGTCAGCCGGGGTGCAAGGTAAACTTGCAAGGCCGAGTGCAAGTGCTGTCGCTTCAACCCCTGAATTCATTATACTCCCATTCTACTAGAGAAATCTTTCACTTCACCTTCTGAATTGACTGCGACTCACCTTTCTTTATCAGCTTTCTTTCCTCCTCCTTTTACAACCTCCCTGTAGCCGTACTTCAAGGACACCTGAAAGGAAGAAGAAAAGAAACTGTTCAGCTTGAAAAGTACTCTGAGATCTCATCCATATTCTGTACCAATTTCCAGACCATAAAACTCCTCATTGGCAGAGCAAGTCTTCTGTGATAATGCTTAAAATAGTGCCTTTTGCCTGGTGCCTTTATTTTATAAAGCCTACCTTGATATACTTTACAAATAGTGCCATGCTAAACCAGAAGTCAAAGAGGAGGCTTCCCTTTTCTAATCCTTTTTGTTAATGGACACCAAGATTCTCTTTACTAAAAGCACCAGAGAGAGAGATAATGAATTTAGGGAATCTTGAAAGCGAGGGGACTAAAGAACCCCTGATAGGCTATGGTTATTCAGAACGTGTAACCCACAGCTCACATCATCCAAAAACTATTCCAAAAATAGGGAGAAGAAATGAGCATCTCTGAAGAAGACAGACGGATGGCCAATAGGCACATGAAAAAGATGCTCATCATCACTTATTAATAGTGAAATCCAAATCAAGATGTCAATGAATTTCATCTCACACCAATGAGAATGGCCCATACCATAAAATGAACCTGAAATAATTTGTGTTGGCAGGGATGCAGTGAAAAGGAACTCTTTCACTGCTGGCGGGAATATTGTTTGGTTCACCCTTTGGAAAAGTATGGAGATTTCTCAGAAAAGTAACAATAGAGTGGCTAATTAATGAGCAACTTCACTTCTTGTTAGCTATCCCCAAGACACAAAACATTCAAAAGAAAGGACTTGTGACACCACAAAACAAGAGAACCTAGAAGAAATGGACAAATTCCTGAATTCCTATAGCTTCCCAAGTCTGCAACAAGAAGATTTGGAATACCTCAACAAACCTATCTCCATCGAGGAAATAGAATCGGTAATCAAAAGTCTCCCCAAACACAAAAGCCCAGGTCCAGATGGATTCACCAGTGAATTTCTACAAAACCTTTAAAGAGGACCTACTCTCAATTCTTTTTTATTTTTTTTTTTTTTCTTTTTTTCTTTTTTTTTTTTTTTCATTTCTGATTCTGTTTATTTTTTTTTTATTTTTTTTTTTTACAATTAAAAAGTTCAATTCTTTTTTAAGCTCTTCCGGCAAATTGAAGAAACAGAAATACTCCCAAATAGCTTTTACGAGGCACATATCACCCTGATACCCAAAGCAGACAAAGATGTCACAAAAAAGGAAAACTACAGACCAATCTCCCTGAATACAGATGCTAAGATCTTCAACAAAATACTAGCAAATAGAATCCAAAGAGTCATCAAAAAGATTGTATACCATGACCAAGTGGGATTCATCCCAGGGAATGCAAGGATGGTTCAACATCCGGCAAGTCAATCAACATAATACATCATATCAACAAAAGAAAAATAAGAACCATATGATCATATCAATAGATGCAGAGAAGGCATTTGACAAGATTCAATACCCATTCATGATGAAAGCTCTCCGTAAAATGGGGATTGAAGGAACCTTCCTCAAGATAATCCAGGCCATCTACTACAAGCCCACAGCGAGCATCATTCTCAATGGGGGAAAACTGAAAGCCTTCCCCTTAAGATCAGGGACAAGACAAGGCTGCCCGCTCTCACCACTTCTATTCAATATAGTACTGGAAGTACTTGCCATAGCAATCAGGGAAGAAAAAGACATTAAGGGCATCCAGATAGGAAGGGAAGAAGCCAAGTTATCACTATTTGCAGATGACATGATATTATACCTGGAAAACCCTAAAACTCTCTACCAAGAGGCTCCTAGAAATAATACATTCTTATAGTAGAGTAGCAGGGTACAAAATCAATACCCAAAAAGTCAATGGCCTTCCTATATGCAAACAGCGAAAGAGAAGAAAGGGACATTAAAGAAACTATCCCATTCACAATTGCACCGCAGAAAATCAAATACCTAGGAATCAGTTTGACAAAGAATGTAAAGGGATCTCTACAAAGAAAACTACAAAATGTTACTTCAGGAAATAAAAGAAGACCTGAGGAAATGGAGACACATTCCCTGCTCATGGATTGGAAGGATTAACATTATCAAAATGGTAATACTCCCTAGAGCTTTATACAGATTCAATGCGGTCCCTATAAAGATACCCATGATGTTCTTCAAAGAAATTGAACAAACACTCCTGAAATTTGTATGGAATAATAAAACCCCACGAATAGCTAAAGCAATCCTTGGGAAAAAGAAGATGGGAGGTATCACTTTCCCCAACCTCAAGCTCTACTACAGAGCAGTTGTAATTAAGACAGTGTGGTATTGGTATAGAGACAGACCTGTAGACCTATGGAATAGAACTGAGTATCCTGAAACGCACTCACAAATATACAACCACTTAATCTTCGATAAAGGAGCAAAAAATATTAAGTGGAGCAAAGAAAGCCTCTTCAACAAATGGTGCTGGGAAACCCGGGCAGCTACGTAAAAAAATGAACTTAGACCTCCTTCTAACGCCATGCACAAAAAGTCAGATCAAAATGGATTCTAGATCTCGATATCAGACATGAATCTATAAGGTACATCGAAGAAAACATAGGAGAAACGCCTCTACGACATCGAAACAAAAAAGTATCTTTAAAGACGACACACCACTGACCAAGCAAATGGAAGCAATGATAAACAAATGGGATTATATAAAATTGAAAAGCTTCTGCACCTCAAAAGAAACGGTGACCAAGATACAAAGACAATCCACAGAGTGGGAAAGGATATTCACCCAATACCCATCTGACAAGGGGTTAATATCCAGGATATATCAGGCACTGGCAGCACTCCACAAGAAGAAAACAGCCAACCCCATCAAAAAATGGGGAGAAGAAATGAACAGAAGCTTCCAAAAAGAAGAAATTCGAATGGCCAAAAGGCATATGAAAAAGTGCTCTTCATCTTTAATCATCAGGGAGATGCAAATCAAAACAACAATGAGATACCATCTCACCCCACAGAGACTGGCACACATCCAAAACAGCAAGAACAACCGGTGCTGGCGTGGATGTGGGGAAAAAGGACTCTCATCCACTGCTGGTGGGAATGCCGACTGGTCCAGCCCTTTTGGGAAAACAATATGGGCATTCCTCCGAAAGCTAGATATTGAGCTCCCATTTGATCCAGCAATAGCACTCCTGGGAATATACCCTAGAGACCGAAAAACACATAGCAGAAACACTATCTGTACTTCTTTATTCATCTCTGCGCTATTCACTATAGCTAGAATCTGGAAACAACTTAAATGCCCGAGAACAGAGGACTGGCGAAAGAAACTGTGGTTCATCTACACTATGGAATACTATGCGGCTGTCAGAAAAGATGAAATTATGAAATTTACCTGCAAATGGATGGACATGAGATGGGAAGTAATGTACACTATGAGAACTAGAGTCAAAATTACATAGTTGAAAACTGCTAAGAAAACATGGCAAATAGACAAAGAAGACATACCATGATAAGGTGATCCTTCAACAATGATTATAAAGGTAGAATCACTATATTGTAAATCTAAAGCTAAGGAAGTGAGTCAAGTTTACTTCAGTGAAAAATAATGGGAATGAAAGGATTGTAAAAATGGAAAATAATAGAAAAATTAGGCACTTTTTAAAATAGGAAAATGCAAGGTAAAACTAACTCCTAGACTTTGGCTAGTTTGATGGGTAAAAATTTTCTAACTTTTGAGAATGCCATGGGAAATCAAGCACTTTCATATATTGCTAATGGGAATGAAACCCTAAGGAGCACTTTGGAAATATTATTGAAGTTCCAATTGCATTTATCACTGACCCCAAATCTCCCCTCTGAGAACTAGTTCTACAAATAGACCCACATGCATGCCCAGTGATGTATTATCTTAAGACTCAGCAGCACTGCTTATAATAGCAAATGATTGGAAACAACCCAATTGTCCATCCATAAACAAGTACACATATAAAAATCTATAGATATGATATAATTTTGTTACTTAAAAATGAGAATGCTTCCTATATTCCATTGTGAAACAAATATATAATGCTAGTATATACATAGCTTTATATCACCTTTTGCTTTAGAGAAGATATAAAATAAAAATTAATGTTGCTTAGTTATATGCAAAAACATATTAAGACTATGGGAAAACTATAGATGAAAGGAAGGGGTTAAAATACAGTATAGGGGCCGGAGAGATAGTCCAGCAGGTAGAGCATTTGCCTTGCACACAGCAGACCCAGGCTTGATCCCTGGCATCCCATATGGACCCCAAGGACTGCCAGGAGTAATTCCTGAGTGCAGAGCCAGGAGTAACCCCTGAGCATCACCAGGTGTGACCCAAAAAAGCAAAATAGATAGATAGATAGATAGATAGATAGATAGATAGATAGATAGATAGATAGATAGATAGATAGATAGATAGATAGATAGATAGATAGATAGATAGATAGATAGATAGATAGATACACTATCACTGTCTTCCTGTCTATCATCGATTGGATCGAAGCGGGGGCCCAGTAACATCTCCATATGTCCTGTCTCATGCTAGTAGAGCCCAAGGGCATCTGCTTGCTCCAGGAACATAAAGAGCCTCAAACCATTCCATCAGGTCATGGGGATGAGGTCTAAAATTGTTACTGGTATTTGGTATATCAAATACGACACGGGTAGCTTGCCAGGCTCTGCCGTGCAGGTAGCATACACTTCTAGTCATCACTAAATCCACCATTTATTGATGAACCACGTGGCCGCTTGCAGCCGTAGCGAGCCAGGCTGTGATAGACTGGTCTGCTGGGTGGAATTCGACGAGAGGGAAGTCCGGATGTGGAAAATGGAGGCCCACATGGAGTGGGGGGTTGTCTGGCTTGGTGCAAGGCTCTGCTGGGGTGGCGGGTCAGGGCTAGAACCCGCCACCCCTCCTGGGCACCTCGTAAGTGGCTGGTCACAGGGAGAGCCAGTAGAAGCTCTGCCCCATGTCTGTGAGACTCTGGATCAGCGTACAAAATACACTATAATAGGACATAATGTACAAAGGAAACTCCTCCAGGTATATCACAACTATATCACATATCATTGTTTTGACTTTTTATCCATAGTAGTACAAATTTTTAATAAGAATGAAACAAAGGGTTCCATTCACACTCTAGTTTATGGTTAAACACCTACTATAGAGTTAAAGCTGGTTGCTATCTCTAATGGACCAGGGTATGGAAAATTCAAGGAGCAGAGATGATACCAAGGAGCACTTTTATTTAGCTTTAAAATGTAGCATTTGGAGCCGGAGCATTATATAGTGGGGAATACTTTTTGCCTTGCATGCAGCCAACCCAGGTTCAATCCCTAATATTGCATACGGTCATCCAAGCACTGCTAGAGTGATTTCTAGGCACAGAGCCAGGAGTAACCCCCTAAGCATTGCCGGGTGTGACGCAAAAAAAAGGGGGAAAAGTAGCAATCAATAGTAGTGATTGTGGAACCCAGATAATTCACCATCTTAATTACATTTTGCAAAGTCCCCTGAAGAGGTGAGAACACACCCACAACTGTCTGCAGTAGCAGAGTAAGGGAAGGAAGATAAACAGCAAGGAAACAGTGCTGTCCTTCAGACCGGAAGTGTCTGGCTCCGAGGAGCTTTGATGTGCTGCTAAGTCAACATGTGTAGCACACCTGGTGTGAGACAATAAGCACCAATAGACTCCACTGAATTGTCTCCAAGTGCCTTTTCCATCTTGCCCTCACTCCAGATCCTACATTTCCTTTGGAAAGGATTTCTCTAAACTATCGGGGGTTTTTTTTGTCTGCTTTTTTTTTTTTTTGCTTTTTTTTTTGCTTTTTTTTTTGGGTCACATAGTGATGCTCAGGGATTACTCCTGGCTCTGCACTCGGGAATTACTCCTGGTGGTGCTTGGGAGACCATATGGGATGCCGCGGATCGAACCTGGGTAGGCAAACGCCCTACCCGCTGTACTATTGTTTCCGCCCTCTCTAAACTATGCTATGACAAGTATATTCAGAGTTTAAAAAAAGGCACAATTGACACAGTGTCTAACCCATGAAAATTTTTTTATTATATTAACGTAAGTCACTTTGATGTAAAACTGATGTTTTTGTTCACTTATTACCCCCATTTTTTGTTGCCCCTAGACAATCTGGGCTAGTAATAAAAACATAAGCTTTGCACCAGCTGGGCTCTTTGAAATATTATACCAAATAGCTGCAACCCCAATACTGTTTAAGAATCTGAGATCCCAAATGTCAGACTTTCAAATAGGTGAGAGGTGGAAACGTGGCGAGTCAGCCAGGCACAGAGCCGAGGGAGGCCCAGAGGCTTTAGAGCAAAGAGGAGTCTCTAACCCGCTCCCACAGGCAAGGATGCATCAGTTCCTCACACTTTAGTATGAGCGAGATGGGATTTCTGTGATTTAGTTGAGTGACATGCAAAAGGCTTTGCCAGACCTGGGCTATTTCTCTATTTTTCCATTTTTTCCCATGCGGAATCAAGTCTTAGACTAGTGCTACATTGGGCAATGTACTTAACCTCCCGTTGCTGTCCCTCCTTTTCCTGTAATGAAGATAATAAAAATTAATGACCCCAGATGAGTGTGTTAACATGTCTCGACCACTTAGAATAATGTCTGGAAGACGGCACATGCTCAATAAACATGTACTCCCCACGTGGAACCTCAAAGAGACAAGAGTGCTCTAAAGGCCCTGCGAGGGAGGAGCCAGCCTGCCGGGGCTACCGCCTGAGAAGCCACGGATTCCTCTGTCACCCTTTTCCTCAGACTAATTAGCTGCGGACCAACGGAAACTACTGCCTTTCCTAACTGCTCGCTGAATGATTTACATAATCCTGCAGCAGGGGAGGTCCCAAACTGCATTCCTTTCTTTGGCAACTGTATACCTCTTCCTCTGAAGGCAGACTGCTCATCACCTCCTGACTGAGAAATGACTTCAGGCTAGAGTTGGGCAGAAACCATCAATCCCTTCCCATCCCTGGGCAAGGGCCTAGATCACGGAGCAGAGCATACAGGCCAGGGCAGAAGCTCCCTGCCCATGGCGGGACAAGTGAGTTTCCAAGACACCCCAGGTGGAGACTTTTTACAACTGGGGGAAGGACGTTTCGGTGCTGTCAACTCTAACATCTTTGAGCTGCTATTTTCCATCACTTGGGAGATATTAGACTGTCATGAAATGGAAGTAAATGGGAGGAAAGGGTTTATAATCAGTGATTAAAATGTTTGCTTTTCTCTCCCCTTCAGTGGCTGTTCTTTTCGTTAGCCAAAACCAGAGAGTAAAGGAAATGGCATGTAGGACCCAGAAGACCCAAAACTACTGTGCTCCTCCCCCTCACCAGGTCACTGCATTTGAGGGAGGAAAAATGAATCAAACTGTGTCCTGTGTAGGAATGAGAGCCCAAACATTTCCCTGGCTAACTGTTTAAAAACACCTTTATCAAACAGAGTCGACCCACTTTCTTTTTCTTCCATTATACTTTCCTCATTTAAGAATGTACATTTTAGGGCCTGGAAGGATTGAACAGGAGTTAAGGCCAACCCCGGTTGGTTTCTGGCACTGTATATGGCGCCCTGAGCCCCACCAGCTACGACTCTGAGCACAGAGTCAGGGGCAAGCCCTGAGCACAGAAAGATATGTCTTTAAAAGAAATAAAAGTTAAATAAAACACAATCTCATTAAGTTCATAATAGGTGAGCATAATCCATAATGCTGTACGGACTAGCTATATCTATAGGAGTCTGCCTCACTTTCCTTACACAGGAACCATTCCCAGACTATGGGAATTCCCAGATTAAGGGAATGTCCCAGATATGGATGACCCTATGCATACTGTCTTTTTTATGACACATATTGAAATTTAATTTAAAAACTAAAATTTAATTTAAAAACTAGGCATAATAAGAGATTAGCAACAATGAAAAGTAATTCAATGGAATAAATCTAACGATATGCTGTACTGAAAGACAGGGGACTGCCCACACTCCTACACCCCTCTCACTCCACTGAGTATTTTTCTATCTCAGTTGACCACAGGTAGCTGAAGCCACAGAAAGTGAAACTGAAGCCATTCAATTATTTAATAAATATTTATGGAGCACCTACTGTATGCGCGGAACTCTTGTTCAGTCCCATACCTTTCAGTCCCTAAAACAGTTTCTGCTATTGGACCTGAGATTTTCCAAGGATTTGCTAATGGTTTCCTCTGCATATACATTACTGATTTATAGTTTTGAGGCACCTAAGGCAATTATTTCATTTAATTTTTACAACAAGCTCTGTGAAGTGGTGTTCTTACTTATTCCTACTTTACAGGTGTACTATTTGAAGTTTAAGGAGAGGAAAAGTAACTTACCCAAGGCCTTAAAGTTGATAAAGTATGGCTAGATTTAAATTCAGGTCCAATTCCAAAATCTTCCATCCTTCTTCTGACCCTATCCTGCCTTCAAAACTTCTTTTGCTCTTAACATAAATATATATGTACATATTATGATACCAATATCCAAGGTCAAGTGAAACATATATCAGGAGGTCTTGTCAAAGGTGGCAATTATCACAAACGTGTGGGAGTCAGAGGTTAGGTAAGACAGAAAATGGAACAGTGTGCTAACAATTGTCGAGGGTACTAATGCCAACCTAGAACTGAGCATTAAATAGAGGCAAAAGATACACATGACAACCCTTTAATGTATGTTCTGTAATCCATAGTCTGGAAGGGAAGGAAAAGACAAAGAGAGAGAAAGGGAAAGAAATAAAGAACCTGCCATGGAGGCGGGCTGGGGAGAGGGAGGGAACCGGGGACGTTAGTGGTGGGAGATGGGCCCTGGTGGAGGGATGGGTGCTGGAACACTGTATGACCAAAACCCAAATATGAAATTTTAATTGTATATCTTTGTAATTGTAAAAATAAAAATTTTTTTAAAAAAAAACTTCTTTGCTCTGATGGGTATATTTGGTTTGTAATAGTCTCTTCTGAATGTTCTTTGATTTGCTTTGAGTCTAATCTTCTATACAATGCCTTGCTAGCATCTAGAAAATGATCATTTTAAAACAATTGTATCAAGCCATGGGCCCATGGCAAGGCTGCCTGGGAAGTGACAGCCACTCGTACATAAATATTTGAATATATGCACTACGTGCCATTTAGTGCATTATTCAAACTCCGGGCTTACATAAAAACGTTTCCAGAACTTCCCAGCTGTTTCCCTCAGTGATCTCACTGTATTCTCATCCGAACAAGGCACAGAGGACCCATTTTCCAAACCGGCTTCCTTGCATCTCCACCTGGACGTCAATAGCATGTGACACTTCATTCCCATCAATCCCAAACCCTTAAAGGTCAATTTAAGGCCTGACTCCCTAATTGCTTCTTTTCCTTTTTGCTCCTTGCATTTTTGCTTTTCTCCTAAAGCCAAAAATCATAGTTCAGCAAAAGAAAGCATGATTAAGCAAATTATAAACTGACTCACGGAGTCATTCTAATTGGTCTCATCGGGGAGAGATTTTTCCCTGTTCCACTCCTGGGAGACCGGGCTGGCCTGGAACTCTTACTCTTTGTCTGTGGGTGGTGTGTCAGCAGATGGCAATCACTGAACTACTTTTCCAGGTTAATGCGAGACTACTCAAGTTTGGGACTTCTGACTCTAATTGCTTGCCTCAGTGATTTCATCAAATCGGTCCACTGGTGTTATGGTGGGAGTGGGAAACCTTGCCTTTAATTTGTGAGTTGATTGAAAGCCTGTACAACCACTTGGATCATGGGATCGGATTCTTCAAGGGGAGAAGAATGTGTGTGGAAAAGGAGGTGTATCTGTCTTGCTCACTAGGCTCACTGAGTTCAAAACTCGGCAAAAAACACCAGTGATCTTTCATCTCTAGAATGGGTTCAGCCCAAAGCAGAGACTGAACAAAGTCACATTTTCTTTTCAGGGACAAAGAACTTAAGAAGTAAAAGGAACAAAGGTCCTTGCACAGGAGTACGCAGGCTGCATTCTGTCCTGAAATTAAAGTGTGGAAAAAAGCTGTTCTTGTGAGCGGCCAATTGCCTAGTGCTCAGAAAATATTTACTTATGGCAGTTAATGACTATGTATCTATATGCATCTGGCGGAGGAAGGGAAGGAAGGAGCGGGAGAGAAGTGAAGGAAGAGGAGGAGGAGGAGGAGGGAGAGAGAAAGAGAGAGAGAGAGAGAGTGTGTTGAAATGCTGAAGAAAAGTATCCAGCTGGAACTAAAAAACTTCCATCAGGAAAACCACAATATTCTAACAAGATTCAGTGATTTATGGAATACTTTGAGGAAAACTCCAGAACTTGTAGAATGGACCCTCTTGATGATACTTCCCAAGTGGCTGTATGTGAAAAATCACTGACATACCACCACCACCTTCAACACACACACACACACACACACACACACACACACACACACACACGCAGAGAGTCACCTTTGGCTAGATTTTCACTCTACCAGTGTTTCCAGAAATGGGTGGTATCCTGGAGGGGATGAGATCAGGGTAGGGGTAGCAGGATCAGGTTCAATCGAAGGGTGCTTTCTCTTTGCTCCCTTAAAGGTAGATTTCAGTAGATTTGCCAGTGATTGCATCTCTGAAAAGGGGGCAGTAGGCCAAGAAGTTTGGGAATCTCTGCTTTGTATGGCCTGACAACAATAAAGATCATGAAGAAAAGTAGAAATAGGGGCACCAGAGCGCTCGAGTTCACTGGGCCCCTGAAGGACAGCTGTAAGGACGTGGCCGTGCTCTGCAGCTGCGGCTCAGGCGTGCAGTGATGAATGTATCTCATGTACTTGGCCTCCTTTTGTGTGGGTAATTATGTTGAGCACTGGATTAGAAATGTCATACTTTGGCATCCTCAATCCAAATATATGCTTTTTCCAGTTGACATGTTAAGCAAATGTCTAAACTGAGCAGTCCTCATATTCATATAGTGAACATTCTTGAGTACCTACTGTGGAAGCTCTGAAGAACTAGAATAAAAAGATGAGCCTTGGCTCTTTGCTCAGACAAAGAGCACACATTGCTCAAGCAACGAACTTCAGCGTGAGAGAACACCAGGAGTCTCGGGACTGTTGCAGCATGCGACACGGTCAGAGGGAACATCTAAAATGTAGAGGGACGAAGTCAGACTCTACCTATCCCTCGGCCACTAGAGCATCCAGTCCGGTCCCTCCTACTGGGATAGCTTTCTGAGAAACAGAGAAAGGCTCAAAAGTCTTACAATTTCCCAAGATAAATGGAATCAACTAAAAAGACTTTTTTTAAAACCAAAGGAAATAGAGCTTCCTTTAATTGGATGATTTAAATCCCACTTTTTATGTTTTCCACATAGCTTATAGCTAAAACAGGGTGAGAGCAGAGATAAAAATGAGGTTAATTAGAAAACAAAAATAAATAAATAAATAATAAAGAAGGTCAAGATACCTCTATATCTGAAAAAAAAGAAAACAAAAGTACATAGTCCATTCATTCCTATGTGACTTGAGTAAGTGATGAAGGCAATCATATAAAACTTGTTATCATGGGGCAACTGTCAGAGGATCAATGAATTAAAAAACAATACATTTACTGTTTTAGTGATTCCTGAACTTGGAGTTGTAAACCATATTATTTATGTCGATACCATGCACAGTGGTTCATAGAAGAAAATCTTCAAAAAATATACACATATCACACACACACACACACTTCACATTTAGTTTTCCTGTAAAGCAAACATCACAATAAATTAAAATTGGTAAAAAAGAAAGGAAAAATAAACGCTGACTGAGACTTTTGTACATACCAGAATAACTAAAAGGGTGTAAACAAGCACTAAGATTTGCAGCAGTAACTAGACGTCTCGTTAAGACACTTTCTACCTAGTCTAGAAACGAGAGCTTGATACTTTGAGAATTTGCAGCAAATCTGAGAACTCTAATATCCACCCCACATTCTTAGTTCAGGAATTTCACCCTCCAAAAAACATTTTTAATTCTTCTAATAACACCGGAAATGTAACACTTGGAGTGAGGAAATCCAATTTAACTAATTACCCATAGCAAATGAAATCTCCAGCGCAGAAACTTGTGTCCAGCATTCTCCTGGTGCCCAAATCAGACTTTATCACGGCATACTTATTTTCTCCAAGCCATATCTCATTATCAATTAAAAGTAATGTATTTCCCTGTGCTCCAAGTAAGATACTTTTCACTTACATGAATAAGTATTTACCACCCACTTACTGAATGCACTAGAAGCAATCACTCTTACAATAGGTATTACAAGAACCAATTTTTATTTATTCATTGACTTATTTATTTATTTATTTGGGGGGCACACTTAGAGATGCTCAGAAGTTGTTTCCAGTTATGTACTCATGAATTACCCCCAGCAGTTTTGGGGGACCATATGGGAGGCCTGGGATCAAACCTGGGTCAGCTAAGTGAAAAGTAAGCAGCCTATCAACTGTTCTACTGATAGCTCCAGCTCCCAAGAACCAACTTTTAGGGAATACATCTAACAACAAAAAAGTACACGGAAAGTTATATAGACTTTTAAAATATGTAACCATATGAGGCTAGCAAAGTGCTGTCCTGCTGCTTGGGCTTGATGCAGTCTCCTTATCAAATTCTAGTAATTTCTGAGAGCACGGCTGGTGTTCTCAATTACTGAGCCTTAACTTCCTCTTGGTTGTGAGACCCCACAACCAACTGTTTAGAAAGGTTCCACAGACTCAAGTACTGATTACCAGATTCATTCCAACTGGTCCTGAACTGAGCTTTACTTTGAATTGCATTTCAGGAGTGTCTCCTACAAATTATTTACTTTGCTTCAAAAAAATCAGATCAGGGGCCAGAGCGATAGCCCAGCGGGTAGAGGCGTTTGCCTTGCACGGCCGGCCTGTGTTGGCCCGGTTCGATCCCTGGCATCCCATATGGTCCCCGCGCACCGCCAGGAGTGATTCCTGAGTGCAGAACCAGGAGAAACCCCTGAGCATTGCCGGGTGTGACCCAAAAAAAAGCAAAAAAAAAAAAAAAATCAGATCATCAGAATGACTTGAGGCTATAGAGCAACAACAAAGACAAAACTCCTCAAATATGTGAGGACTAATATGTAATGTGAATAATTCCTGGTTAATGAAGAAATGAGCTATCAGAACCTATAGAATGAAGAAAAAGCAGTTTTTGGAGAAAAAAATATATAAATAATGTCTATATTAATAGCAAAGAAATGTCTCAGTTGATCTAACCCTATATCTGAAGTAACTAGAAAGAACAAAACAAATAATACCAATATCCAGACACCAAAAGATTCTTTCCAATAACTGGAAAAAAGACATAAAGATGTCCACTATAATAAAAAAAAGTACTATCACCTATGTTAGTTTTCATAGTATTAGTATTTCTATAACCAGAGAAATTAGGCAAGAAATATATATATATAAATAAAAGAAATTCAATTTTAAGAAAGATGAGTATCATTTGTAAAAGACCTGATAATGTACAAAATAAATACTAAAACTCCACAACAAACTCTAGAAACTATTATTAAGTTTAGTAAAGAGGCAGGAAACAAAATTAATAGGCCTAAATCTTTTGCATATACAAATATTTCCATACACAATAGGTTAGGAAAAAAGGAAATTTAAAAATTCACTGCATGGGAGATAAACTGGATTTACTAGATGGGTGCTGGGAATACTGTATGACTGACACCTAATCAATGGTCTATCTCAATGATTCACTAAAAAAAATTTAAAAACAAATAATAAATAAAAAAATAGGGGCCAGAGTGATAATACAGCAGGCAGGGTGTTTGTCTTGCACATGGCCAACCTGGGTTCAATCCCCAGCATCCCATATGGTCCCCCCGAGCACTGCCAGGAGTAATTCCTGAGTGCATAGCCAGGAGAAACCCCTGAGCATTGCCAGGTGTGACCAAAAATAAACAAACAAACAAACAAACAAATAAAAAAACAACCCATTTACAATCGCACTTAAAAAATAGATAAATATTAGGGTAAACCCCACCCATAAAAGGTGTGAAAGATCTATAGTCTGAAAACTGTAAGAAACTAATGAAAGAAATAACAGATACAAATAGATACCCAGTGGTCATGGATTGGAAGAATAAATGAATAAACAGTACTAAAATAGCTATTTCACCTAGAATAAAGGAATCATGGATTCAACTTCATCAGTACAAAACTACCAATGGAATTTTTCAAAGAAACTACAAAGCAAGTCTAAAACATGTATGGAACAAGAAGACACCCCCAATAGACAAAGCAATTGTGAAAGAAAAGAAAAAATTAATGCACATGCTTCCTGACTTAAAAAATTTACTGTAGGCTTGGAGAGATCGATACTTGCCCTGCATAAAGCTGAACCAGTTTTTATCCCCAGTATGGCATATGGTCCCCCTATGCCCCATCAGGAGTGATCCCTGAACACAGAGCCAGGAATAGAGTGTGTACACCACACACACACACACACACACACACACACACATACACACACACACACCAAAACAAATAAACAAAGAAAAATATGCTACAAAGCTAAACAGCAACTAGAACAGCATGGTATTAGGAACAAATAGCACACAAATCAATATAACAATCCATAAATAAATCCACACAATATATAGGTATCTAATCTATGATAAAGGTGCCAAGATTAGACAATGGTTAAAGGAAAGAAAGCATCTTCAAGAAA
>JAJIBD010015744.1:0-14240 GCA_021461705.1 Cryptotis parvus | reverse complement strand
GCAAACGCCCTACCCGCTGGGCTATTGCTCCGGCCCCATGAATTTCTTCACTTTTTAAAATATATTTCACACCGTATGACCGAAACCTGAACATGAACATCTTTGTAATTGTATATCTCATGGTTGTATAATAAAATATTTTTTTAAAAAACATAAAATATATTTCATTTTGCTATCATATTTTCAATTTGGATTTTTGGGGGCTTTGTTTTCTTTTTTTTGGTTTGGTTTTGTTCTCTGAAATTTATTTTTTTTTTTGGGTCACACCCAGCGATGATAAGGGGCTACTCCTGGCTCTTTGTTCAGGAATTACTCCTGGCAGCGTTTGGGATGTCGGGGAATCGAACCCGAATTGGCAGTGTGCAAGGCAAATGCTCTACCCGCTGTGCTAGCGCTCCGGCCTGTTCTCTGAAATTCTTTAGGTTAGCAATGGCTTGAACTGATTAAAGCTAGTGGTGTTTAATGGTGTTTAATAATAATATTTAAAAAACAAACAACTATCTAGGCCTAAATTCCACCCTCAGAGATGATTCTTTTGTTTGTTTTTTCATTTGTTTCTCCTGTGAATCGCACCTTACACTGCTCAAGGACTAATCCCTTTTTTTTTTTCCTCTCTTTTTTGTTTTTTGGGTCAAGCCCAGCAATGTTCAGGGGTTACTCCTGGCTCTGCACTCAAGATTTACTCCTGGCGGTGCTGGAGGGGATGGGAGACCATATGGGATGCTGGGAAATTGAACCTGGGTCAGTCATGTGCAAGGCAAACGCCCTACCCGCTGAGCTCTCACTCTAGCCTGACTGTTCCTGATTGAGGGGATCATCTGGTGACAGAGATGGAACCAGGGCCTCATGCATGCGAGCGTTGCCTTTCAGGCTATCTCTATGGCCCTCAACGGTTATTCTGAAACAATTCTCATGGTTGGGGTCTGGCCCTCAGTCACATTATTTGGAATATTAAAATGACATTTAAAAAGTCTATAGGTGATTCCAATAAGAATGTTCTGGGGTTGGTAGTACAGTAAGTAGTGTGCTAGCCTTGCCCAGAGACAACCCAGGTTTAATCTCCGGAACACCGTATGGTTCCTAAGTCTGCCAGGGGTGATCGATCCCTAAATGCAGAACCAGGAATTAGTACTGAGCATCTCCAGATGTGCCACACATGCCCCCTGCCTCAAAACAAAAATAGAAAGAAAAAAAGAAAGAAGAGAGAAAGCAAGAGAGAGAGAGAGAGAGAGAGAGAGAGAGAGAGAGAGAGAGAGAGAGAGAGAGATAATGTTCCAGTATCTCTGAGCTCAAACATCCTACTTGGGTTTTTTTTTTTTTTAATTTTGGGTCACATCCAGCAATACTCAGAGGTTACTCCTGTCTCTGCACTCAGTAATTAGTCCTGGCAGTGTTCTGGGAACCATATGACCAGGGATCGAACCCTGGTCAGCTGTGCAGGGGCAAATGTCCTACCTGCTGTGGTATTGCTCCAGCTCCCACATTCTACTTTTTTTTTGTAGTTGTATTTTTTTTTATATCTCAGAGGTTATTGAAATGAATTTTATTTTTTTTTTTTTGAGTCACACCCAGCGATGCTCCAGTGTTACTCCTGGAAGCCCTTGGGAACCATATGGGATGCTGGGAATTGAAACTGAGTAGGCTGCATGCAAGGCAAACGCCCTACCAGCTGGACTATCACTTGGCCCTTTTTTTTTTTTTTTTTTTTGCTTTAATATAGTCCTCATTGTACCCAGGTTTGTTTGTTTGTTTTTTCAAATTGTTTTGCTTTTTGTTTTCGGGGGTGAATGGAGTTGGGGTCCTCCTGAACAGTGTTTTGGAAGAATGGGACCCCACTGGTGGTCTCAGCTAACAGTCCAAAAGGGCCGCTCACATTCCTCCAAAGACAAGAAATTGAACTCCCATTTGACCCAGCCATACCACTCCTGGGAATCTACTCTGGGAGGCCGAAAATACGCAGTGAAAACACCATCCCTACTTTTATGTTCATAGCAGCATTATTCACAATAGCCAGAATCTAGAAACTACCAGAGTGCCCGAGAATCGATGACTGGATAAAGAAGCTTTGGTACATCTACACAATGGAATACTATGCAGCTGTTAGGAAAATGAAGTTATAAAATTTGCCTATAAATGGATGAACATGGAGAAGATTATGTTGAGTGAAATTAGCCAGAAGGAGAGAGACTGATACAGAATGACTGCATTTATTTGCATGACATAAATTTATATGTACATATTATGATACCAATATTCAAGGTCAAGTGAAACATGGATCAGGAGGTCTTGTCAAAGGTGGAAACTATCACAAACGTGTGGGAGTCAGCGGCTAGGTAAGACAGAAAATGGAAAAGTGTGCTAGCAATTGTCAAAAGGTACTAATACCAACCTAGAACTGAGCATTAAATACAGGCAAAAGATACACATGACAACCCTTTAATGTATGTTCTATAATCCATAGTCTGGAAGGGAAGGAAAAGAGAAAGAGATAGAGAGAAAGGAAAAGAAATAAAGAACCTGCCATGGAGGTGGGCTGGGGGAGGGGGGGGAGGAAACCGGGGGCGTTGGTGGTGGGAGATGGGCACTGGTGGAGGGACGGGTGCTGGAACACTGTATGACCAAAACCCAAATATGAACTTTGTAATTGTATATCTTTGTAATTGTATATCTCACGGTGGTATAATAAAATACTTACAATAAAAGAAAACAAAGGGGCCGCTCAAAGTCTGTAGGATGCCATGTAGTTCTGGCCCTGCAGTGCAGGGACACTCAGGCCATACCCCCATGATGCTCTGGGGCTTCCAGGGTTGTACCTGGTGGTACTCGAGGAAGCGAGGTTGTGTCAACCAAGACACCCACTCTGGTGCATGCTCGGCATGCACCTCAGTCACTGGGTTAGCTCTTGGCGCCACTTTTCTCTGCTTAATCTTTTTCGTGTTGGGTGGTTTCCAGCAATATTTAGAAATTCCTGGTAGTCTATAAATGTTTGATAGTTATAGATCAAATATTGATCACATGTGTAAGGCTTTTCATCTGGACATTTACCTGTGAACTATCAGGAGGATTATATTGGAAAACTTGGGATTTTCAGTAGAAGTAGATCCTTTCGTTTGGGGACCACACCAGTGGTGCTCAGGAGTCAGTCCGGGCTATGTGATCTGGGTTGACTCCCCACAGTGCTAGGGAGACCAGGCAGTGCTGGGAGTCGGACCCTAATCTTCTACCCTAAAAGCATGCACTGGGTCCTTTGAGTTCCCTCTCCTACCCAGGATTGTTTCTTTTGACTAATATCTTTTTCCAACTGTCCGGAAACCAAGAGAAATGGGTTCATCTCATTTCTGATTCACTCAGTCAGTAGAGAAGTCAAATGAAAGTAGAACAACTTTTTTAACTGTGTATCTCACAGTGATTCAAAAAAAACTTGAATGCAGTGAGTTCCCCCAGTCCACTATTCTGAGCCACTCAATCCTCTTTTCTTTCTTTTTTTTTTTTTTGGGGGGGTCACACCCGGCAGTCTTCAGGGGTTACTCCTGGCTCTGCACTCAGGAATTACTCCTGGCGGTGCCCGGGGGACCATATGGGATGCCGAGGATCGAACCCAGGCCGGCATGGGCCGGCCGCGTGCAAGGGCAAATGCCCTACCTGCTGGGCTATCGCTCCGGCCCCTCAATCCTCTTTTCTGCTTGGCACTCCTCTCCACCTGTACTCTACTAATTAAAAGACCTTCTTTCTTTTTCGTGCAAGGGACCAAAGTCTGGGCCTCAGATGTGCAAGGCATGTAGTCACTGAATTATACCCCAGGCAGAGACGCTCTGTATTTGCAATCTTCAGACCATAAACCTACATTCTTCTGCTGGGATGTGTGGATTAGGGAGTGTTAGCCCTGAGGAACCTACAGCTTCACTATGATCCTCCTCTAGCTACCCTGAAAGAACTGCTTGGTACTACCAATTCCTGACACCTTTTGGAGTTGGGAGGAAGGATAGAATTTAATTCTTGATTTTCTTTTCATTATAGTTTCACTTTTGTTCTTTTTCATTTTTAAAGGATGAATTCAAATGTTTATTTGAACTCATTTATTATTCTGGGGTAATTGCTCCTATTTTTTCAATGTTATTTAAAGCATAATTAAGGCATCTAATGCAACATTGCTGCTTACTACCTTCAAGCTTTTATTTATTTGACTTTTTTAATTGAATCACTGTGAGATAGTTACAACGTTGTCCTATTTTCTTTATTTGACCTCTCAAGCAGACTCAAGAGGGTCTGGGGTCATGCCCAAAGATACTTGACCAACCAGGTCAGATATCCTTTGATTGATGGGAAGATGCTATATGGCTAGGTGCTGGGAAGAGGGAGGGAGATGCAGAGCCATGAACTTAAGTCCACAAGCAGGCAAGGTATAAGATCTTGACCCTCGGGCCATCTCCTCAGCCCCTAGTTCTTGGTTTTCTTTAATACTAGTCTGACAGTTTTAATTCTATTCAACTGTTGCTTCTTAGCTCCCTTATGTATGTTGATTCTTTATCTGTTCTGTAGTTTATGCATTGGAGAGTCATTTTTAGTAGACTTTCAGGAGACTCCAAATTACTTACATGTGTATTATCTACAACCTTTACCTAGACGTCCACATGAGATTCTTAGTTTTCTATCTCCTCTGTAAATATCATTCACAAGTCCTCACTTGTTAAACAACCTTATGTTTTCATGTTTTTCAAGAATCTTATCATACTACAACCCCCCCATCCTTTGGTAAGGTAATTAAGTCTAAAAGGAGCAGATAAAATAAAGATTCCTCATTTACCAAAAAAACAAAAACAGGGGGCCAGGAGTGATAGCACAGTGGATAGGGCGTTAGCCTTGCATGACCTGGATTTGATCCTGGCATCCCATATGATTCCCCTGAGCACTGCCAGGAGTAATTCCTGAGCAAAGAGCCAGGAGTAAAGCTTGAGCGTCCCTGGGTGTGACCCAAAAATAAAAACAAACAAACAAACCAGGGGATATTCTAAGGCCAAGGAAAGCTCAGTGGTAGAGCTTTTGCCTTGTTTGAGTTAGATCCTGGATTTCCTCCCTGAAAGCATCAACAATGAAAATAGAAATTTCATATGAAAATTCCAATCGCATATAAATCTCATACAATTTTTTTATGCTTTTCCCTCTTAATAGACACTTTTTTTTTTTTTTTTTTTGCTTTTTTGGGTCACACCCGGCGATGCTCAGGGGTTACTCCTGGCTCTACACTCAGGAATTACTCCTGGCGGTGCTCGGGGACCATATGGGATGCCGGGAATCGAACCCAGGCCAGCACAGGCCAGCTGCGTGCAAGGCAAACGCCCTACCGGCTGGGCTATCGCTCCCGCCCCTTAATAGACACTCTTAAAATAAATATTTAAAAGCATCTTTACTGGTGCCCGCTCTAGCAAATAGATGATTAACGGAAGATCGTGATCGTGAAAAGCATCTAGGCTTTGCCACTTATAACTCTGGTATAAGTTAAAAAAATCATGCTAAGTGTTAAATGGTTAGTTTAGTATTGTAGAGAAAAATGAGGGGCCAGAGCAATAGTCCAGCAGGTATGGCGTTTGCCATGCCGGCCCTGGGTTTGATCCTCAGCATCCCATATAGTCCTCCCGAGCACCGCCAGGAGTAATTCCCTGAGCCAGGAGCAACCGCTGAGCACCGCTGGGTGTGACCCAAAAAAGCAAAAATAAAAGAAAGAGCTTACATGGGGGGAGGGGACTTGGGAAAGATGCTGAGCACTGGTGGAGGGAAGTAGGCTTTCTGGTGATGCACACATAAAAAGCATAATTAATAGTATTGTAAATTCCAGAACCTCAGCAAAAATTATATGTCAATCAGATTATATATATACACACATATGAGAATGGAATATTATACATATACACATATATTTATGAGAATTTATTTAATGTCAAGTGGAGACATGATTTAGTAGTGAAGAATAAAGCCCTTCTTGGCCCTTGAGGTTCATCCATAGGGAGTGAACTCAAGGTAAGCTCCTCTTCACACGTAGGCATAGAGACACTGGGATCTTGCTAGATTTGGAAGAACTTTTTTCACGTAGTCAGGGCAAGCAATGCTTAGCTAAGGGCTCACTAACCAGATGCCAGGAAGTGAAACACAAAGAGGTAACATCATGAAAAGATAACATGAAGCACAAACTAGAAACAAACAAGAAGATAATTTGGGAGGGGAGGGATTTTTAATCATTCTTTTTTTTGGGTGGTCACACCTGGCAATGCTCAGGGGTTACTCCTGGCTCTTTGTTCAGGAATTACTCCTGGCTGTGCTCGGGGACCATATGGGTTGCCGGAGGATCAAACCCGAGTCAACCACGAGCAAGGCGCACATCCTACCCACTGTGCTATCACTCCGACCCCCTCAATCTGATTAAAACTTAGAACGCTATTTACTCGGAAGAAAATAAAACCAGTATGGGCCAGAGAGATATTGACTTCCTTGCACAAGACTAACCCGGTTCAATACCCAGAACACATGTGGTCCTCCAGCACAGCCTGGAGTAACCCTTGAGCCCAGAGCCAGGACTAAGCCTTGAGCATTGCTGGGTGTGCCCCCAAACACCACCCCCTCAAACAAAAAAGAACATTAAATACTTAATATTGAGGCTGGAGTGATAGCACAGTAGATAGGGCGTTTGACTTACATGGGGGCCAACCCAAGTTTGATCCCCGGCATCCCATATGGTCCCCTGAGTACTGCCAGGAGTAATTCCTGAGTGCAGAGCCAGGAGTAAACCCTGAGCATCGCTGGGTGTGACCCCAAAAAAAATCTAAATAAAGAAATAAACAGGGGCCGGAGGCGATAGCCTAGCGGGTAGGGCGTTTGCCTTTGCACGCGGCCGGCCTATGCTGGCCTGGGTTCGATTCCCGGCATCCCATATGGTCCCCCGAGCACCGCCAGGAGTAATTCCTGAGTGCAGAGCCAGGACTAACCCCTGAGCACTGCCGGGTGTGACCCAAAAAGCAAAAAAAAAAAAAAAAAAAAAAAAAGAAATAAACAAACAAACTAATGAAAAAATGAACGAATGAGCGAACGAACAAATGAATGAATGAATGAATGAATGAATGAATGAATCCTTGATATTAAATCATATAATTACAAACTGGTCAATTGGAGCTTTGTGTACTTTTCAACTTCTGTCAGGTTGTTGTCGCTTGTTTTAGGTTTTTCTGGTTTGGTACCACATGTAGTAGTGCTGGGTCCTACCCTGACTCAGAAGACAGGGCACGCCCAGCAGTAATCAGGGTCCCCGTGGTGCTGTTCACATCCAAGCTCTGCACCCAAAACCTGTGGCCAGCTCATTGACTCATCTTGGTCCCTTGGGTCCTTAGTTCCCCAAGATTATAAATATTTGAAACCGAATATTCCTTTAGTGGGTATACTATTAGCAATTCAATTATTCAAAGCTTTGAAATGTTAGGTATGTTTTTCTAAAATCATTTTCCCCTGAAAACATTTTTTAATGTTTAAAAATTCACGAAGCATCAAGTTCACATTAAAATTAGTTTCACACTTATACCTTATCAGAAACTCAACACTAATGCTCTGTCAAGAGTGCACATGAAGAGGAGATTTGGCACAAGCTTGACTCGAAGGCTTCAGGACATGAGCCAATTCACCCAGCACTAATAAGTTATTTTTGACATCTTCTTATCCATCAATAAGATCTGGAATACAAAGGCAATCTAAGAATAAGCATTCCAGCCAAGAAGTTGACATTCTGGGGAAGAAAAACATGACAGGAGTTGGAAAATATTTAAGTGTTAAGGTATCATGATGTTTTGGAATATGAAAAGGGGTCCAGAATATGTATAGGATGAAGTCTGAGCTTCAGCAGAGCAGGATTTGAACAGGGAACTGTGGGTGGGAGCAAAGCAGCCCCCCACACACAATGCTTATGAGAGGGAAAGAGAATTGGCTAAAGTTGTGCTCTGGAATCTGGGTGAAATGAATTGCAATTTTAGAAGCTAAATACATTAGATGCTGAAACCAGAGCAACAGTGATTTCTCTCACAAGATAGCTTTGGAAATATTATTACGAACTTAGGTGATTCCAAGGGCTAGAGCACACATTTGGAGTGCAGGAGGCCAGCTTGATCCTCGCCGCCACGTGCTTCCCCTGCCCACCTGAGGTTGTCCCCGCACTGTAGCAGGCTCACCCCCTATCCGCCATTTTGGGTATGCTCAAGCTCAAATTCAATTTTTTGTTCTTAATTTTTTTTTTTTGGCTTTTTGGGGTCACACCCAGCAATGCTCAGGGGTTTCTCCTGGCTCTGCACTCAGGAATTACTCCTGGTGGTGCTCGGGGACCCTATGGGATGCCGGGAATCGAACCCTGGCGGCATGGGCCGGCCGAGGTGCAAGGCAAACGCCCTACCCTCTGGGCTATCACTCCAGCCCCATTGTTCTTAATTTTTTAAATTACTCTTCCTCCACCACTTTCTTTTCTTTTCTTTTTTTTTTTTTTTTTTTTTGGTCACACCCGGCAATGCTCAGGGGTTACTCCTGGCTCTGCAATCCTCCACCACTTTCTTGCCTGTGTTGTCACCATGGCTGAGGTAGCCCACGCCTGACTGTCGTGATCACACATGGCTGCAGTACTCGTCAGGGAGAGCACTTCTCTGCAGTGTACCCTCACATACTCCCCAGGGTTTGTCTGCCTGGTCTTAGGGTAAAGTACATCTGTTTAGTTGTGGTGCTTGTACCTAACCTGGCTGTGGTATCTGAGACCACACTAATGATGGGGTTCCAGAGAGCAGATGCTCCATGGAAGACCTCAGACCCATACTAGCAGGACAGTCGCTTCAGCCCTTCAACCATTCTGCACTGCGCCCAGCCCCCAAATATCTTCATTCATGCAATTGTCAATTACGACTGAATACCAGTACAGCTGTGATTATTTACTACACCAAAGATGTCTTTGCTTCTTTTCCAATTTCTAGAAATTAATTTTAAGCTGAAGTATTACAATGTTTTTTTCCTGCAAGAGAATAAGGAGTTCTAGCAACAGAATCAACTGTGTGGTATTCTTGAATGATTACATGAATGACAGGAAAGAATGAGAGAGGCTAAACACGCTTACAATGCCAGCTTATATAACTGCAATTTTCCCTTTGGCTCTGACTTCAAGGACTTTTATTGAAAATATTTATTACTGATTGGGATTACTTCATTCACCTAAAAAAAAACAGCAGCATTCTACATGTTTCAGATTCAGGGGTCAGAGAGATGGTACAAAGACTAAGGCAGTAGCGGCTGGGCGGTGGTAATCTAGCAGGTAGGATGCTCGCCTTGCGCGTGCCAACCTGGGGTTCAATCCCTGGCTTTCCGTGTGGTTCAGATAATCCCCCACATACTGCCAGGAGTGATTGCTAAGCCCAGAATCAGGAGGTAAATCCTGACCCTGCCAGGTGTGACCCAAACACAAAGAACTAAAAACAAAAGCCTTAAGGTGCTTGCCTAGCATGTGGTTGCAGCCTTGACTCGGTTTGGATTCCAGCCCCAGATAAGGTCCCCAGCCCTGCCAGATTTGGTGACCGCTAAGCAGTCTGGCCCCCAAACAAGAACCCCACATCTTAGGCCTATAGAATTACACATGGGCCCCATACGCAAATCCACACTTACACTATTTTTCATTTTGTTCCAGTTTACATCACATCGGTCGTCATATTTGGCTTTTCTTGGTTGACAGCTTCTCCTATTTGTATGACCGTGACAGTCTTGGATACCTATCTAATATGTGGCAGCACGTGCACCAACTAGTTTGTTACTGGGGTCCCATGGGGACGGAAGCTCTTTCTTTTAGAAGCCCACAGGGCCAAGGCTCCATTTCCTCACGTCACCATAAGGGTGCATATTATCAACACGACTTGTCACCGCACAAGTGAACCTCGATCAGCCAGTGTGTGTGGCAGGTTTCTATGCCACAAACTTGCTCTTTTCCTTGGCCATGCTGTGAGGCCAACTCAGATACCTGTCATGCTTCTCTTTCTCATTTCTCAGTATGGGTATTTTATACTCTGGATGAATCATACAATCTTTTCTGCTGACAAATCCGTCATTGTATAATTTTTTACAGCTCATTTTCTTGGGGTCCCGGTGTGGCTCAGCAGATCACCAATAGATCACTTGACTTGCATCTGATAAGCTGCGGGCTGGATGGGCTTGATCTCCGTCTGGGAGACCCGCTAGGCTCACTTAGGCTAGGCTTACGTTGCTGTCCCTATCCTAACGCTATTTACAGCACTTTCTCTAAGGAGCTGCATTTTGTTTTTTACAGTACGAATGGCATGAGGAACCAAGGTCAAGTTTGTTACTAGGTAACATTTCTCTTTCCTTCTGGCATAGGGAAAAACACAGGACTTATCATTGAAGAGCGGAGAAACTGCCGTCCTGCACTGTGGTCTCCAAGCTCCACTCAGTGTGGTGCAAAATGAGAGGAAAATAGTATTTTTCGCCTGTAGTAAAACCAGCCTAGTAACTCTCCAACATCTCAGCTAATGATCCTGAAAGATTAGTGAAATGTGTGGTGAGCAGCACTAGCATAAAAATCCCTCTTTTTATTTATCGTAAGCTTCGGGTCAACATAGAAAATGTCTTCTTACTCATCTGTCTGCATAAAAAACCTTTTGGAAATTAAATCTTCTAATTCAATTTTGCTATTATAGGTGATAAAGGAAGGCACAACAGAGTCTTTAGGCACTTTTTATTTTCCAAAAAAAATTGTCGTTAATATATAAACATCTCATTCTCTCAAAAAATTCTACAACTATACAGCTGTTTGCTCCATTATTTGCATAGGAAATGACCACAATACAAAAATAAGAGGGAAAAAGAAGCAAAACAGCAAACCGATTTATGCGTTTTATGTATGTTTCCACGTATAAACATTTTGAAGCCTTACAAAATATTTACACCATTGTCATCTATTTACACATTAAGAGCAACTTTTCTAACAAACAAAACTATAATTTATCAAGTTATGAAAATTTTCTAAAAAAAACTTACTATATTACCACAAAATAAATAAAGATAAACAATATTTTAAAAACAAAATTAAATTTTCATTTCAATTAAGACCCCTTTTGGCATTTTGCTTATGTTTCTGCCTTTGGTTAACAGCATCACATTACTATTTTATATTGCATATATATAGCACTCCGCTTAAGTTTTCAACATGTCACTTATAATTAAAGGCAGACACTGAGTCAGTATTAACAATAGATTAACTAAACTGCACTGTAATTTAGGTAAAATTACTGTGTCTTGTATAGTACATGCAAAACTCCACATTAATTGGCATCTAACCAACAGTACTGAACAAGCAAACATCGCTATATGAAAACGGCATCATAAACTCATCTGTTGCCATGTGAAAACCACTGACACCTTTTCGAAAACGATACTGTATTTAGCTTATAGCAAGAGGTTCGACATTTTTCTATTGTACCTATCTTTATGTTCTTCAGTTCACAATTCATATAAAATTCTTTCATATTTAAAATAAACGATTCCATGTAATCAGTGCACAAAATCTGCTTTTAGATTTATCTGAATGATTATTTGATCCCCTAAAGAAATAAATTTGGTAGCGTTTGAAGAGATATCTTACCACAAATTCTAACTGTAGATGTAGTCATGGTTATTTTCAAAAGAATTATTAATGATTTTCCCCCAAAAGAATTCCTAGAAAACTTGTAATAAACCTATAAAGATGATTTGCATATTTACAAAATTTTGAATAGCAAATATAGGCAACTCATATAAAAAAAACACATTTGTTCAATGGCTATTTGTGAATTGCCAGGTACACTGTGTACCTCACCTCTAAGGAATTACCTAATATCGGAAAAAAAAATAAAACTACTCCATGTCAAGTAAAATCTTGACGTACAATCCAGTCTTCTTCCTGTGCCTGCCAACTGACTTATTTACTAAACACTGTCACATTAAATGATGGTGCTTAGATAAAAACACTGCAAACCCCCCACCCGTATCCCCCTCACCCCGCTGAGATGAGATCTGCTTGAGTAAAGCCATATACATTACAGCAAGCATTCCAGATTCTTAAAAAGGACCAAACACTTTGGTATTAATACATTGTATTCCCTGTTTTCTCAAATATACAAAATATACATTTCCAGTTTTTTTTTCTTTCTTTCTTTTTTTTATATATATATAGTTAAGTTTGTGGTTTAAAACGTAGCCAAGTGATCTGCAGTGTGGACGGCACAGGCAGAGGGGCCCAAGGGCTCAGTTCTGGTGCCTCTTCATGTGCAGCGCCAGGTGGTCAGAGCGGGAGAAGCTGCGGTTGCACACCCCGCACTGGAAAGGTTTGGCCCCCGTGTGCTTCCGGTAGTGACGGGTCAGTTCGTCGGAGCGCGCGAACCTCCAGTCGCAGCCTTCCCAGGTGCACTTGTACGGCTTCTCACCTGCACAACGAAGGAAGAAAGCCATGAGGCGGGCTGCTTGCAAGGGCACAACGTACTACACGCCCTGAGAAGGGCATTCTGGTCCTGGGGAAGCAAACCCCATGAATACCACGATGAACACAATTTCCAAAGCACCCTATGGGACCTGTTTCCTAGAACTATAAAGGAAAAAAATATTCTGGGTACCTCTGAAGAAGGGGGAAATGACCCTTTCAGAGACTTATTTTCCTATGTAACGCTCTTGGACCTGCAGATACAGAGACCGAGTAAATGATCAGGTAACTATCAGGACTCCTTTGAGAATACAACTTCTAGATCAACACCCCAAATTAAATTAGTAGAGACAACCACGGGAGGAAAAAGTTCTGGGAGTTGCTCACAGAACAAACACAGTGAGCTTAAGAATAGTCCTTCACCGCAGAGTGCAAGGCCTCCAAGGCCTCCAATCATTCTGTCATTGAAATTCACACCAGCATAGAAATTCACATTTTCTCAAAAAGCAGGGTAAAGCAAACCAAAGCTAGAATGACTTCCAAGTTACAAGTTCCCATATGGTCCCCCGAGCACCGCCAGGAGTAATTCCTGAGTGCAGAGCCAGGAGTAGCCCCTGAGCATTGCCGGGAGTGACCCAAAAAGGCCAAAAAAAAAAAAAAAAAGTGGTAAAGTCCTGTGCATTTTCTTGGTACTCGTTTTTGCAGTGCTGGGGGCTGAAGCCACACCATCCCTGTTGAGCGGACCCTGCGTTAGAGAAACTTCATTCTGATAGCCACTCAGCAGCCATAAATCTAAGACTTGTTCATAAATACACTTTCCTTTGCAATACATTCACTGAAAGAGCAGCCATGAATAATCCACAGACTGTCTACCATACGACAGATACTGTCTGTATGGCTGAGGGCAACACTATCAAAATGTCTGGTCTCGGGGCGTTTACACATATAATCTGCATTTTAATACTTTTCATCGCTATTTGTCTTCGGCAGGGTCTACAGTGAGCTAGTTCCTATTCGTTCAGAGTTATTTATAATGTGATCTAAACTTTGTTTTTAAAATCTTATTTAATTAAGATCATGTAGCTCTCACCCTTAAATCCTGAAACTGAAGAAACTTTCACCTAGCATTAACTGTAGTTTCTATTTTGTGCTTTGTTTTAAATTCCAATTAATATAGCGGTTTATTAGTTTCTGAAATCAATCTGCATTAAAGTACCACTTGCCTTACTCACTGCTGAGCTTTTTATGAATACCTTTTAAAAAAAAACACCAACAGAATGTTTTCTTGTGAAAGTGCCTCAGAGCTGCTTTGAACACTGGTTACTTAGTACCATGATGAAATTCAACAGCCTTTCTGCCTGATTTAACAGTATCACATTCAGGAAGTTGTAAGATTACTCAACTGAGTACAAATTTTAAAAGACATTGTCCATATCAACTGAGATTTCTACAACTTGTGGTTAATATATTTTTGCTGTCTTGATAACTGCTCTGACCCTTAAACAAAATCCCATCATGACAAAGGGCCAGTTTTGCCTTTGAAATCTCTCCCAACTCTTTCCCATGAGCTTCGTCTTTCCACCTCAACGGGCTATGCCATGCGTACCTCTGCCTCTTTTCTTGCTCTCCGCTGGCCCTCAACCAAGTCACACTTATCTTCTTGAAAATTCTCTTTGAGGCTCCCAGTTCCATTTGAAAATCAAACATCAATTTTTTTTTTTTTTTTTGCTTTTGGGTCACACCCAGCGGTGCTCAGGCAGGGGACTGGGGG
>JAJIBD010015743.1:0-10931 GCA_021461705.1 Cryptotis parvus | reverse complement strand
TTAATAAATAAATAAAAGATATAAACAAATATCAAACTCTACTTAATGGTATGTAATGGTATATTTATAAAACTGCTTGAGGGGCCGGAGCGATAACCCAGTGGATAGGGCGCTTGCCTTGCACGGCCGGCCCATGCCGGCCAGGGTTCGATCCCCGACATCCCATATGGTCCTCCGAGCACTGCCAGGGAGTAATTCCTGAGTGCAGAGCCAGGAGAAACCCCTGAGCATTGCCGGGTGTGACCCCAAAAGCAAAAAAAAAATAAATAAATTAAAAAAAAAAATAAAACTGCTTGGAAATAATTTCTGAAATTGAAAGAATACCAGTTTTTCATCAAAAGAAAAACTGATATATAGAATATCCATTGGTAGAGATACCTGCCCTTCCCCCCATGCTACATAGAGCCTGCAGGGATACTTCCAAGGCAGATCTTGGCTGGGGCAGTATTAACATTTCAATGGGACTAGGTGAGATCCTGGGAGAGAAGTTACCTGAGGGGACTGGACCCTAACTTGCTTTCCATTGATGTGAGGCAGTCATACCTGAAAAGTTATAAAAGCTGTAGCCTGTTTTCTTCGGAACCTTTTCGCCTTTCTCTTCCTCCTCTTTGCCCTCTGCCTCCTCTCTCTCCTTTATCTACCCTGTTGGGCCTTAGCACATGGTAGCAACCATCCATCTTGGCCTAGAATTCTAAACCTACACGTGGCCAGGGCCCAGCTAGGAAATTCAAATCTGTGGTTTTCCTATTACTAAATTGTATACCAGAACAAGTATGAATAAAGTCTTTTGAAACTTTGCTGGATTTTGAAACTTTGTCTGGATTCCGTTGTTGTCTTTCTCCATCTACTGGCTGCCAATCCCTGGGAAGAAGGGGATCCTCTGACACTGCTCCCGGATTTTGTCAGGGAGTCCAGCGGTACCCCTACAAAAACACAGTTCTATAGAGAAAATATTCAGTTCTGATTCCTTTGGCTGCTTATTGATCCCTTTATTTATTTATTTGTGATTTTTATTTTTTGAGTTATTAAAGAATTTCTTTATTTTTTATTTATGAGAAAGCTCTATTATTGATTTTGTAGGTGATTCCATTCAACTGAGGTAGGAAGGTCTCATTTTGAGGAAGTAGTCATACATTTAATACTAATACAACCAGTTTTTTCGTGCTCTATAGATTTAAAGTGGTTTCTGAGAAGAAGCAAAATCGAGGGTAGAGTTACTCTTATAAGCCAGTCTTACTGAAGTTCTATAGAATCTCTCATTTTCTCTTTGGACTAATCTTAAATGTCTCTGGTTAGCGAAAATTGATTGCAATTAGTATCACTTGTATCACTTGTCTTCCCACTGTTCGATTTGCTGGAGCAGGCGCCAATAATGTCTCCATTTGTTGGCAATGAGATCCATTATCGTTACTGTTTTTGGCATATCGAATACACCGGGTAGCTTGCCAGTCTCTGCCCTGAATCTGGGTCACCCCGGGAGCCCAGTCTTTTTGCTGTGGCACTGGCAATTAGTTCTGTCTAGAAATATGTGAAATAAGAACATACATTTAACTACACACTTATCAAAGCCCTTGCATACTTGGCAGAAACTAAGCATATACAAACCTTGACTTCAGTGATAAATTAGGTCTGAGAAGAATAGTAAAGTGATTAGTGAATCCTAATTTGAGTGAATATTGAGGCATAAAATATACAAAAATTAAATATAAACACGAAGACTTTAAGCTTCTTTTCATGGAGCTTCACAATATATTACTAAAGTTTGTAATTCAGATCATAATCCAATGCTAGGACAATTTGTAACATTTCACACACTTCAATGGTGTAGTGTTGGAGGACAGATTTAGCTAATCTGGGAGTTTTGTTGTTTTGCCCACTCCTAGCTTAATCTACTTAAGTCAAGTTTCATTCTAATGAGACTTCTCTTCTATGTAAACACTGCTAGAGGGTGTGGCACTTACAGAAGTCACCTTGATTGAATAACTTCTGACTTATACATCTACTAAGACTTCTATGTTTTCTAGATTGGGCACAGCTCCTCTTTATACCCACTGCACCCAGCGTGGGACAGTTAGAATTTACCAGGAGACTACCACCCTGGCTACGCTGAGACTATAGGAAGACTATAGGAAGGATCATACTAGTTTGCTCTAAGCAGGCGAGAGTGACCCTTTCAGTACACGAGAACAAGATACTCAGAATCACCCTGGTGCAGATAATAATAAGGACCTTGTGGGTACCATCTAGATTACATGAAGCTCATGAAGTTAAGATGTATTACTTTATATCAGCCCTCTCTCTCCAGTGTTTTACATAAGAGATAATCTCCTTAGTCCTTAGCATAACCTTTGTTTATACCTGCAATAAGGTGTGGCACTACATTCTGTTTAGAGTTCTTTGTTGACATGCCACTCCCGGTTGGATTACTTTGGTGTATATAAGGGGCTGACTTGAGGCCGCTTCACTTTTACCTTTTGCCTTTTGGTTCCTCAGCCTTCAGCTTTTGGCTCCTGCGGCTTTTGGCTTTTGGCCTTTTGCTCTTTGGCCTTTGTGCTCCTTCTTCTGGGTAGGACTCAGCTCGGGTGAGATCCTCTCTCTCTTTGGTGGGAGACTTAGGCTCTTTGTATGGTCTAAGTTCAGACCAGAGCTAAAGTTTTTTCATTATATTGGAGTGCTGTGGAAGACCTTTTGTACTATTAAAAGCCGCTTTTTGGAACTGCACCGACTCGTGAGTTTTCATCTGTTCTCCCGGCGTCCTCGGAGGTAGAAGACAACCTCTGTCCTGACACTGTGGGGGACCCCGCGGCGCTTCCCGACAGTGTAGAATTTTGCTTTCACATGAATTTTTTTTTACTTCCTGAAATCATTGAAGCCTCAGAAGATGTCACAAGTATAGTAATATTAAGGTGTCTTTAACTTTTTTCTTTCACCAGATATGTATGAATTAGTACTTCCTAAAATCTATTTAATGGGATATATGCTTAAGAATAATGTAAGATATTATGAATGCCAAATGTCTATTCTGGAAGTTTATCTGAATTAAAGATAAGTAAATAGCAGTGCTAGAGTGTTGTGTATTGTTTCTCTTATGCTTTTTTTCTTTTTTTTTTCTCTCTTTTGGCCTTATCTGACTATGCTCAAGGCTTTTTTACTGGGGGGACATGGGAATGCTGTGCTGGGAAAAGAATCCGGGTCAGCTGAATGCAAAGTAATAACCACACCCACTGTACTATCTCTCTGGTCCAGCTTTTCTGATTTTAAATTGATCTAGCATTTACATGCAAATAATAAATACATTATATTCCTGTAATTAATATGGTTTGCTTTACTGAATTGATTATTCAACAAAAATGGGTAACAGCAAAGGCACATAGTTTTTGAGCTCTGTTTAGTATCATAAACAAAAGACAAAACTCACATTGCTAATACACCAGGGCCAAATAAAGAAACTTTTTTTGGAAGAACCACTTACTGGTAATTGAAATCAACTACTTTTTTGTGAAAGTACTGACCTATAACACAATTGCAAAATGGAAAAAAATTTGTACAATTTATTCTTAGTCACTAAAACCAGAAATACTTATTGGGATCTAGTTCACTTATTGCTTAATAGCTTCTAAGCATTAATACTATTAATAGTTATTATTTGTTTCTTACATAATTGTAGGAAACGCCTGAGGTGCCCTGCACAAAATCTGGGAGCAGGGTCAGGGATCCACTTCTGCTCCAGGGTCGGTGGCCAATGGACGGAAAAAGACACAAGAATCCGGCAGTTTCAAAATGCTTTACTTGTCACAGGTTCAGGCATGCAAACCAGCAATAGGAAAAAACCCTGTACTTAGTGTTCCCAGTTGGGCCCTGGCCATGTGTAGGTCAAGATGGCGGCTACCACGTGTTAAGGACCTGCAGAGAGGAGATCTTGAAGAAACAGCAGCAGAAAGGGGAAAGAGAGAGGGAGGGGGAAGCAGGCTAGTTTTATATCCCTGCAACCCAGACCTCCCACTTCTATGGAAAACCATCAGAGTCAAATGCCCTCGGTAATTTCTCCCAGGACCTCACTTAGTACCTTTGAGATGTTAGTGTTGCCCAGCCAAGATCTGCCTTGGAAATGCCTCTGCAGGGTAGAGAGGAGTTTCTGAGATGAACTGTATCTCAGAATACAAAGGCATGCATCTGTACCAAAGAATATTCTATAGCCAGTTAAAATTTCTCCAGGACTTCACAAAAGTCTCATCTTTATTTCATGGTAGTTCTGTATCTTATCTGCCTTTTGAGTTATCAGAGAGCCATGCTTGCTTGCTTGGAGGCAAACAGCATTTCTCTCTAGTCTAATTACTTAGAGATCCAACGTGGCCATGCAAATATACCAGTAAGATCTAGCTAGCCCCACAATGATTGTGGCAGCATGAGAGAATATTTATACCAGTCAGTCTAGAATACATGGTCAGATAAACTGCCACATTCAAACTGTCCTCCTCCTCTCTACAAATTGAACTGCAGCAGGCAACTCCAGGCCAGATGCAGAGTCTCTAGGCAGGTGTACTGCAACACATAATATTTATTGTACCTAGCAGTTTATATAGAACAATCATTTCAATTCTCATGTGAGATAGCTGTGAAATATATATTAGGATTTCCAGTCAATAGATTAAAAATTGTCTGCCAGAATTAGGATGACTTACACACTTATTTGCGTAATTAAAAATAGTTGATAATCAGGAACACCAGCTTAAGCAGTCAGACTTTAGAAGTATTAGCTCTTAATTTGTATAGATTTTCCTGGACAGTGGTCATACCACAGGAAAATATTATCAGATCTTAGCACCACGTGGCTTCCTGAGCATGAATGTGTTTAGCCTTGAAGGCATCTAGCACACCTGGTGTTGACCTAGTCATCCCAGGCACGACAGGCCTGAACAACATTACATCCTTGAATACATTGAAACACAGACTTGGTCGGCCAAAGTCACTGGAAATGGCCCAAGACATGGGCACTGCTTGTGAAGTTGTCTCTCAAAAGAAAAAGAAATAGATTCAAATAATAACTCCCCTTTTGTATTCAAATAATTCCTGCTAATACACAGTTGAAATTTAGAATGATTAAGAAAATAGGGCCTTGAGTCAGAAAGAACTGAATTTAAACCCAAACTATAGCACTAACTAGTTATGTGGACTAATATTAGACATTTCGCTTATCTCTTTGATCTTTTTTGCCTTAACAGGTTTAATTAAAATTATTTGGCATGGTTGTTATGAAGATTAAATTGTTATTGTGAATGGTATATGCATTATATTCAGCATATATCCAGGTCATTAGCTTATTTCTTCAAATCAATCACCTTAGCAGCATCTCATTGACCACCACAGATAGACAATTGTCACTTAAATTGTGTGTGTTCCCACAGTTACTCCTATCACTATTTCAAAGCCACTCAAATAGGGCTATAATTTTGCAGTAGTATCTGGTAGTATTTCCTCTTCATGTTCACATCTGTGTTCAAGATCCATAACTTTTCCAAATTCTTTCAAACTCCACGTCATGCATTTATGTACCCCGTAAGTGATAGCAGGTCATAATACTCTCAAATTTAATATTTATTTCAATTTTATGAGAATCATCTAAGAACATATCACCTTATCCCTGTAATAGTATATGTTTTGTCTACTCAGAGTCCATAGAAAAGGTCAGGATCAGTTGATTAAAAATGTATAGAAGTAAGGTTCATTATAATAGCTTCATAATGATAAAACTGGTAGAAACATTAGATATATTCAAATAAAAATTCCCCTGAATAAATATCTTCTGTGATCATACAATGTTAGAACCGAAATTAGAGGTTAGATCTCATACTCTTATTCAATATTTACCCTAAAATCACACAGTGCTTTAAAGTATTTGGGCTTGTTTCTAAGAACAAAGTTAGCACTTCTTTATGTGTAAAGACACAAATGAGAGTATAAATTCTAATTATCAAATACAATAAATAATACAATGTCAATATAAAATCCATATAAAACACAATTAGAAAATGTATCAATTGATTGTCTTATGACTTCATCGAATATTGGTTTCGCTTCTCCTACTTAGGGGAAATATTAATAGTCTATTTCCTCCTATTTCCACTTTCATATCAAAACTTTCACTTTGTTGTGCAATATGTACTTTCTAGCTACCATTCTTTTTTGCTATTGGTAATTACCACCCAAGACTCTTTGTGAGTACTCTGACTCCAAATTACTTCTCTTCTGACTTCCATTATTGACATTTTAAGTATTATGTAAATAATCTACTTTCTATTCTACTTTGATGTTTGCTTATCCTTTTAAACACAGTTTCTGTTTTTCTTTTTTTTTTATTTTTAAATAAACTCCGATTCAGCTATCTATTCCTCTTAGCATGTGTAAATAATGACATAAAGCAAAATGCCTTTATTCATAAAAATAATGTATGTTATCTCCCTGATACACCCCAAGACAATCTACCTCAATTTATATTACTCTTTTCTCTATTATTTGTTTCTGATGTATAGCCATTTAACTCCCTTCCCTTCCTGCCTTTTTCCTAGTGCATAACTTGTTTCATTCTTTGTTCTCTATTTAGTATGTTTATCATGGCCCTGATTTTTTTCATCTTTCCCAGAACTCTCAGCTTGTTTTCCTTTCACCTGAATTATCTCTATTTTACTTAACGTTTTTTACTTCTCTGTTGTTGAAACAGAGCACCTAAATACTGCAAAAGATAAAACTGCACAACCATGTAGAAAGTTATCACTATCTATACATTGCCTATAAGGAATTCTGTACAACTGAACATTTTTCTTATCTGTTGCTTCTCCCAATATCTTCAAGAATACTTTCAGCCCTCTCTTCTGAATCTCTATGATAACCACCCCTTTTCTCTGAGTCAATAATAGCATCTCCTACTTACCAAGAAAAATGGCAGTAATCAAGTAAGACCTTCTATGACTTCCTGTTTCCAGAACTGAAATCTGTCTGGCTATATAGTAATCCTTCGTTCTCTTCCCTTAACACCTCAATGAGAAGCTTTAACCCTTGTTTTATTATTGATTATTCTATCCCTGCTGGAATTCTTTAAAACTCCATTTACCACTTATAGACTCTCTCACTTCAGTTTATAAACTTGAGAGTGTCAATATTTAAATGCACAATGATATCAACAATAATTAACTGGGTTTTACTTTTAATTTTCCCTAGCTCTACTTTCTTGCACAGGCAAAAGTATTTAAAATTGTTAGGGAGGGGTGTAAAGAGATAGTACATGTAAAGATATAGCACATGACTTATATCTGACTGATTCCTAGTAACAGGGTCAGAGAAATAGTAGACTGCTGAAGATTTTCAATGCTAGGAAAAGAGGTAGACATATTCATGCTTCTGATATTGACTGTCCTTAAAGATATTCATTTAAATGTAGTGGTGAGATGCCAGACATTTAAAAAAAATTCTTAAGATTGAATATTAGCATTAAAAATTTAATTTAAAATAATTGAGGTTTCAAGCTCATATTCTGTCTTGATAATTTTTTTCTCATCTGAAAAAAAATTTTCCCCCTCAAAGTCTCTTTTTCATGTGAATATATATTTATCTCTATTTCTCTTCCTGTGGATTTCTCTAAATAAATTAATTTACTTCACACAAAAAATAGATCTTATTTATTTAAACTGCTAGAAAAAAGCATGTGACTATTTGTGACTTTTTGGGAATTAGTGAGTGCTAATTAAAAAGGAATTCATTAGTTTGGGGTAAACATAAAAGAAAAAGCATTAGAAATTTATTATGGGAAATTTCTATATTTTAATCTTGACTCTTGCCTACTAACAATATGAACATAGATAAGTGGTTCAACTTATCAGAATTAGAATTACCTGTAAAGAGAGATCAAGATTACATATTCTATACTAACTTTTGTATTTCTAAGATGATTAAGAGATTAAATTACGTTTTCAAGGAATCTCCCCACCTATAACTTTCCAATAAATCTCCCAAAGCTTAACAGCTATTGTAAACTTAACTGTTATCTCCAACATCTTTGGTAATTCTACAATTAAAAAATAAATTACTGGGAAACAGTAAGATTGCATAAAAAGCTAAGATTTATAGGTCTCGTGTAAGCTTTACAGATATTTTTGGAGAAAAGAGAAAATCAGTTTGCTGTCTAGTTTTCAGTTGCCAAGTTTCTCACAAACTCTTTGTTAATGTATTAAAATATGAGACATGAGAGCATAGCACTAGTGTAGTGGGTTAGGATGCGTCTCGCAGAAGGCAGACCCAGATTTGACTACCACTGGGTATGAGCTAAAAAATTAATTAACTAATTAATAGAGCAATGAAAGAAAAGGAGAGATAGCTAGAAAGGGAAGTTCTGGAGTAGTTCAGCTAGCCATGGTACCTCCAAATTTTTAATATTCTCTCTTTTCCTGATTTATTCATTTTATGACCTTTTAATTAGCTAACCCTTTTAAATTAATATTTTATTATACCACTGTGAGATATACAATTACAACGTTGTTCATGTTTGGAGGTTTTGGTCACATAGTGTTCCAGCACCCCACCCTCCACCAGTGCCCATTTCCCACCCTTTTAAACCAAACTTTTCCTAGCTCTAGCTTCTATCTTTGCCTATTCCTGGTAACACCTAACATAATAATTATGAGCATGTTGCAGAAGTAAAATATATCAATTGCTCTTGGACCACCACTATTAGATAGTAACTGCAAACTGGAGAAATAATAGAGTGATTAAAGTGCTTGCTTTTGCAGACAGTAGGTCAGGAATCTATCCCCAGGATTGCATATGGTTACCTAAATCCTGTCAGGAGTGATCCCAGAGGGCAGAGCCAGGGAAAGCCTCCATCACAGTTGGGTGTGACCCCCCAACCAAACAAAACCAAAACAGTAACTGCAGTATACAAAAAGATATGCATGAGCAATATATAGAAAAAGATAAAAATGAGGGATCACTGATGACAGATAACTAATAAAGTAGAAAAATACTATTGACATTAAAAAATAATGTAAGAGCTATCCAAGAGGAAGTATGCCCTTTAGACAACTAAAGGCTTTTAAGTATTAACCTTTATAGGGCATGACTGTAAAGCAGGCTTGGTACACCACAGAATTATTCTAGTCTGTCAGATTGGCATTGATTAATGTTACTAGGATTGTGTAATTCCAGTGAATGCTATAAAAGCCACAGTTCCAGATATTGAGGTCTTAGAAACCTAACATTATGCTCCCATTTTCACCTTATATTTTTACACAAAGTCACATCTGAGCTGCAAATAGTTTAATCATAAAGTTTAATTTCTTTAGGTTAAGTTCTAAGTTTGTTCTCATTCTAGACTGATATGACTTACAGAGTCATAGTGTTGATGATTGTGTGTTTGAAAAATAGTTGCTGAGGAAACTTTATATATAGGTAAGGAAACAAGAGAAGAAACTGAGATTAAATATGGGAATAAACAGATTCATATTCAAACAGAAGCAAGTTACTCTCCACCTCCAGTCTGTCTTCTGCATAACATGTGATGTCTATTACTAAAAGGTAAATCTTTTTATTATACCACTGTGAGATACATAATTATAAAGTTGTTCATGATTGGGTTTCAGTCATACAGTGTTCCAGCACCGCCCACCAGTGCATATTTCCCAATACCAGTGTCCACAGACTCCCTCCCCACTCTCCCAGACTACCTCTATAGCAGTCACTTTCCACCTTCTCTCTCTCTAAGAGGCAAATATTAACCTCCATAAAAAAGAAATTGGAAAATTAGAGAGAGCAAATGAAATTATTTTTTCATACTGACAGTGTGACCATCCTTTTTATTCTAAGTCTGTTTATAGTTTGCATGTGTCCTTTTATAATGGATATAGAAGAGCAAAATAACTTCAAAGGAAGTACTGTATGACCCTTAACTCTTATCAATGTTAAATTTTATGCTTGACACAAATTTGGTTCAAGGGATGCAGGAAGCATGATAAAAGGAGAAGTCCTATCCCATAGACATACACAGGAAGGCTGATTCTCTGTATTCTTTGGGTGCCATTGAGTATTATTTTCATTTGTTTCTCCCCCCATGGCCTTAATATGTATGTTTCACTGGTTGTTTCTATGATTCCCATGTGCTTTATTTTTTTAAAGAAAAACAAAAAGTCACACAGAAATATATTATATATTCCAAACTATTCTCATTACACAAACACATGAAAACAAAATCCTATTTCAGTCACCCTAAAGGCTAGTAAAATTCATTTGTGTTAGTGTGAATTTCATTGTTTTAAGTACTATACTAAACATAACATTTGATATTTGCTCTTGGATTTGAGTGAAATGTGGTCAGGCAGTACATCTATGTAACGTAATTCCAGTTTAGTGAGTGGTATGGAAATTAAAATTAGGTCTCAGAGATGAGTAGAATGTTGGAGAGGGAAAGAATAAGTGAAAACAAAAGCAATTACTGTATAAAGACCATTGAATTAAAATACTACAGGAGTCTATTTTTTATTGCCTTAGTATTTCAATGTGTTTATCTGTTTCTGAATTAAATTTAAATTTAAAATGTATTATGATTTAGATAATATGGTAACAAAAGCATTAAGGTTTATAGTATTTATATACAAAGGATTTTCTTCACACAACTTCCTCTCCTCACTGTTAACAAAGGACATTGTATTGGAGTGGTTTAAAAAAAGTTTAAATGGTCACAGGAAAATGTAACACCTTGTGTGAACTGAGCTGAATATAATTGAGATGTCCTACTACAAAAAATAGAAATAGATCAAAAGGACTTGTATAATCCAGGGAGGGAGACAATATTAGCAGCAAAGAGGAACTTCCTCTCTCTCCAAGTATACCTGAGACCCAATCAATAAAGGAGAATGTGGCCCATCCATGTTGCTCTGTGAACATAT
>JAJIBD010015741.1:0-15599 GCA_021461705.1 Cryptotis parvus | reverse complement strand
GGCACCCTATATGATATCCTGAGCCCCATGAGGAGAGGTCACTTGTCCTTGAACACAGAACCAGGAGTAAGCCCTGACCACTGCCTGACCCCACCCTAACTAACTAAAAATCAGGAAAAAGAAGTTTTCATGGCCTTCTTTATTATTTAAAAAATTTGGGGGGATTAAAGTACAACAAGGAACCAAAATATTTATAGGGTACAGATCATGAAAAGGTATTAAGATGATTCACTGTATCACTGTCTTCCCGTTCATCATCGATTTGCTTGAGCGGGCACCAGTAACATCTCCATATGTCCTGCTCATGCTAGTTGAGCCCAAGGGCATCTGCTCGCTCCAGGAGCATAAAGAGCCTCAAGCCATTCCATCAGGTCATGGGAATGAGGTCTATAATTGTTGCTGGTATCTGGCATATCAAATACGACACGGGTAGCTTGCCAGGCTCTGCCGTGTGGGGTATGTAAGGTAAGAGATCACATTAGGGGTGCAGGTACAACTATGTATGGTAGGATATCACATTAGGGGTGCAGGTACAGCTATATAAGGTAGTAGATGACACTAGCAGTGCAGGTACTGCTATGTAAGGTAATAGATCACAATAGGGGTGCAGGTACAACTAGGTAAGGTAGGAGAACACATTAGGGGTGCAGGTACAGCTATGTAAGGTAGGAGATCACTACTTGTAAATTATATTATTGTAAAAATAACATATAATCTCCCTGTGCTGAGATGATAACGAGGCGTCCGGGAGGGGATGCGTGTTCTAGCCCCTGGCCCGCCACCCCAGCAGAGCCTTGCAAGAAGCCAGAGGAATCCCTCACACCATAAGGGCCGCTATTTTCCACATCCGGCAACCGTCTCGTCAGAACTCCACCCAGCAGAAGAGCTGATCACAGCCCGGCTCCATGCGGCTGCTTGCGGTTCATCAATAAATGCTCGAGTTTTGAGGTGACTACAAGATTATCCCACCCACACAGCAGAGCCTGACAAGATACCCATGTCATATTTGACATGCCAAATACTAGTAACAATTATAGACCTCATTCCCATGACTTGATGAAATGGTTTGAGGGTCTTTATGTTCCTGGTGCAGGAAGATGCTCTTGGCTATCTCACATGTGACAGGACATATTGAGATTTTACTGGTGCCCTTTCGAGTAATCGATGATCTACGGATGTCAAGTGATCAAGTGAAAAATAACATAAGCAAATTATAACTTTTTAATTTTCACAGAGGAGTTATAATAAAGGCTTTAAAGATTGAGAGCATATCAAACATCTTTTCTGATCATAATGGTATGAGGCTAGACATTATCAAGATGAGCAAAGTGAAAAAATATCAAGCATGTGGAGAATAAGCAACATGATGCAAAACAAATACTGGTCAGCAAAGAAACTAAAGGGAGAAATTAAAATCTACCTGGAACAAATAAAGAGATGATAATGGATCAAATCCTAGAGGGGATGCATATGAAATAATGTGAGTAGAAAATTTATAACAATACAGCTCTCAGCAATAAACAAAAAAGTCCAAGTAAACACTCTAACCTTATATCTGAAGGCTCTAGAAAAAAAGAACCAAAGAGAAAAGTCAATAAAAATTATGATGCTAAATAGAATAAAAAAGACCCAAAAAGATGAAGTAAAAAACCAAGATATGATTCTTTTTACTTGCTATTTATTTATTATTATTTTAATTTTTTATTATATCACCATGAGATATACAATTACAAAGACGTTCATGTTTGATTTTCAGTCATACAGTTTTCCAGCACCAATCCCTCCACCAGTGCACATTTCCCACCACCTATGTCCTCTGATTCCCTTCCCATTCCCCAGCTGTCAGGGGAGGGAATAAAGGGATATTGCCTCTTCTTTCTTTCTCTCTTTTTTTCTTTCTCTCTTCATTCTCTTACACATTATGGCTTGTAATACATACATTTAGAGGTTATGTATATCCCTACATCTACATTCAATGCTCAGTTCTAGGCTGGTATTATCATTTTCACCAATTATTAGTTTCCCTCCACACTGTTCCCTTCTTTTGTCTTACCTAACTTCTGACTCCCACACACTTTGCGGTAGATTTCACCCATTGACAAGACCTCCTGATCCAAGTTTTGCCTGGCTTTGGATATTGATATCATATTACTTTTTTATATCCTGCAAATAAACGCAGTCATTCTATATATGCCCTTTTCCCAATTTCGCTCAGCATGATCCTTCCCATGTCCATTATTTATAGGCAAATTTCATAACTTCCTTTTTTCCTGACAGCTGCATAGTATTCCATTGTGTAGCTGTACAGTGAAAGCAGTGTTAAGAGGAAAATTTTTAGGATAGCTTTCATCAGGAAAGAAGAAAGGGTCTACATAAATAACTTGTCTTCACAGGTTATTTTGAGCTGTCTTCACAGCTCAAAATCTTAGGAAAAGACCAACAAAAGAAGGCCAACCCAGGCAGAAAGAAGGAAATAATAAAACTTAGGACAGAAATCAATGAGCTGGAATTCCCCCCCAAATTCCAAAGATTAATGAAACCAAGAGATGGTTCTTTGAAAATATAAACAAGATTGACAAATCACTTGCAAGACTTGAAAGGAAAGAGAGAACTCAAATAAATAGAATCAGAAAAAGAAAAAGGGGACATCATAACAGAAACCACGGAAATTCAAAAGACATTAGAAATTACTTGAGAGTCTGTATGCCACGAAACAAGAGAACCTGGAAGTAATGGACAAATTTCTGAAGTCTATAGCCTCCCAAAGGGTGTAACAAGGAGACCTGCAATACCTGAATAAGCCTATCACCATTGAGGAAATTTAAACAGCAATTGAAAGTCTGCCCAAACACTAAAGCCTAGGTCCGGATAGATTCACTAATGAATTCTTCCAAACCTTTAAGGAGAGGACCTACTGCCAGACCTTTTCAAGCTCTTCCAGGAAGACAGAAACACTTCCAAATAGCTTCCACGAGCATTTATCATTCTGGTATCCAAAGCAGACAGAGACATCACAAATAAAGAACACTATGGACCAATCTCCAAGATATGATTCTTTAAAAATCAATAACTTTGATAAATAGTAGGCTCATCAACCAAAAAAGGACAGAATGCTCTAGTAAAAAGAATCATAAATGAAAGAGGCAAAGTTACAATTAATGCTGCAGAGATACAAAGGATCTTAAGAAATTAGTATAATTATATACAAAAGAGCAACCTGGAAAACATGTTTTTAGAATCATATAACATTTGAGATTGAACCAGGAAGAAAGTTTCAAGATTTGATCAGGCAACACTATTAAATACTGCCGAACTTTCAGAGAACAGCCATTCTTCTCAGACTTTCCCAAAAACATAATAGAAAAGGAGATACTGTCCAAAACACATTCTTTAAGGTCTATATCACTCTAATACCCAGAACAGTAAAGAACAACACACAACGAGTAAATGCAAAATTTCTTCAAAAAATTTTGGCATTCAAAGGTAAAAACACATAGGGAATCATTTTGACTAAGTAGTATTAATCCCAGGAGCACTGCATGTTTCAACATTCATAAATTAATTTATTATATTTATACTATATCAATAAAAGTTACATAATGACATCAATGGATGATGAAAAGAATTTGGAGATATTCAGCATCCATTTGATCATATCCACTTACATTGTTTACGGAGAAAATTGCCAATAAATTAGGAGAAGAAAGTGGGTGTTCTTTAATCTTTTTAAATTGTAATTTATGATACAGCAATAGAAAACAAATGCAACCTTATTGTAATTACCTGTAAATAACTCATACATTTATCTTTTAAAATTTTCTGGCTTGAGAGACATAGAGAGAGAGAGAGAGAGAGAGAGAGAGAGAGAGAGAGAGAGAGAGAGATAAAAACTGCCTGCCATAGATGCAGGCTATGGGAGGGAGGAAGTCAGGGGACATTGGAGGTGGAAAATGGGCACTAGTGGAGGGATGGGTGCTGGAACACTGTGTGATTGAAACCCAAATATGAACACTTACGCAACCGTATCTCATTTTTTTTTAAAGAAGAAATAACTAAAAGGACAAAGAACATCTGCCCTAGGCATATCTCTTCAACTCCAACATTCTCCCTGCATTAACTTACGCCTCAGAGACCTTGGCCCTATGAAAGCAGGATGAGAATGCTATTGGGTTCTCCCAAAGAGGAATCAAAAGAGCTATGCTTGGGATATCACGCCTCACTCAAGTGGGAGAAGGAATCTGGAGTTCCGACCTCCGCCGATGATCGAGATTCGGGGACACTGTCTTGTTTGTGAAGCATTGAAAATTAGATGGGCTGGACATGTAATGAGACTTGGAGACGACTGCTGGACTAGAGCTGTCACCGACTGGATTCCACGGGACGTCAAAAGATCACATGACCGCCCACCTACAAGACGGTCAGACTTCTTTGTAAAGACCCTGAACGAACGGTTTGAGGCTCTTTGTATTCCTGGAGCAAGCAGATGTCATTAGGCTACACTGGTATGTGACAGGGACAAATGGAAAAGTTACTGGCGCCCCACTCGAGCAAATCGACGAATAACAGGATGTCAAGTGATCAAGCAATATCTCATAGTGGCATAATAACAAAATTAAAAAAAACTTTCTGGCTTGCTCTTCAAGTTCATGTTCTTCCTTGAACATGTATCTATCTCTCTTGCTTGTCTCCATGTTTCTTTTTGCCTGCTACTTTCACTCTGGAGAAGTCTGTGTTTACTCTTGGACACACACATTTCCCTTTCTTTCCTCTCATTTCTTTCTAAATATGTTTCAGTGAAAATTATCTTGTTTCAGCACAAATAAAAAATAACATCAAAATAATTTCCTGCATATTATCCTAACATTACTTTGTTAAAGGTGCATTAATAGCATATTCAAGCTCATTACTTATTAAGCCAAGTTCATTGTGCAACATCTGTCATGTATAGAATTTGGAAGCAAAATAATATGAGTAACAATTGATGTATTTTTCAGTACTATCCTCAGTTTCAACCCATCAAAAATTCCAGGCTGGTGAGATAGTCCAGTGGTCAGGGGCAAGTGACATACACATTTAGGAACCTGAGTTCAAATTCCCAGCCCTTCATGGCTCCTCAGCTCCACTGCATGGGTCACTGGTGGGCTGAAACACTACAATATTATCAGCCTGCTATTCAAATGGCCCCAGATTTATTTATTAACTTTATTGATTTTTAAAGAATCATATCTTGTTTTATTATTTTTTACATCATCTTTTCGTTCTCTTTTTCCTTCTATTATCATCCTAATTTTTATTGTCTTCTTTCCTCTTTGATTTGTTGCCTAGAGCCTTCAGATATAAGGTTAGAGTGTTTGCTTGGACATTTTTGTGTATTGCTGGACTGTTTGTTTTTGTGTCCAGCATTGCCAGAAATACCCCAGGGCTCATTGAGTTCTTCTTAGAAGCTGCCCCTCCACCAAAAATTCTTCCTAATTATGTCCTGGAAGTTGTACACAGGTAAAGCATTTACCTTCATGAAGCTACCCAGGTTTGGTCCTGGGCATCCCATGTGATCCCCCAAGCCTAGGCAGAAGTGATTGCTGTTTTCAGTGTTAGAGTAATGTTGACCTCATCTAGGCTTTTGGGAAGAATTTATGTTTCTTCAATGTTCTTCAATGTTTTGGAAGAGTTTCAAGAAATTGAAAGTCTGGTGGAAGTCACTAATGAATCCTGTACCTGGGCTTTTGTTGTTGGTGAGATTTTTTTTAATTGCTATTTGAATTTCCCTGCTTGACATTGGTCTATTCAGAAGTTCTACTTCTTCTGATTAACTCTCGGAGGGTTCTAGGAATCCACCCTTAGAGTAGCCCGTGTTCTCCCTTGAGTTTGTTATTCTCTGCTTTCTCTCCTCCTTCCCCTTCCTAAAACCTCAATTTTTTACTCCATAGTAAAACAAAAAAAAATCTGTTTTACTTAAAAAAATTCATTCATTTCATCTAGTTTCTCCTGCTTTGTGGCATATAATTATCTATGATAATTGCTTATATTCCTTTGTACTTCTGAGGTGTTTGTCGTATTTTTCCGTCTTTAACTTTTGCTCTGATTTATTTGAGTTTTCTTTTCTTTTTTTCCATGATAGCCTAGCTAAGAGCTTGTCAATCTTTCTTATTCTTTCAAATACACTTGTATTTTTTTCTGATTTCTGTATCTCTGATTTCTGCTATAATTTTTATTATTTCCATTTTCATGCTGAATTTGGATTCATTTCCTGTTCTTTTCCTAGTTTTGCTAGCTGCATAGTTAGGTCATTGATTTGAGCACTTTCTCCTTTCTTACATGTGCTGTATTGCTATGAACTGCCTCATTATTACTGCTTTGTTGTTTCCAGAAGGTTCTGACAGTGCTCATTATCATTATTTATTTATTTATTTTTATTTTTTTAAAGTATTTTATTATACCACCGTGAGATATACAAATAAAAAGATATACAATTAAAAAAGTTCATATTTGGGTTTTGGTCATACAGTGTTTCAGCACCCGTCCCTCCACCAGTGCCCATCCCCCACCACCAACATCCCCGGTTCCCTCCCCCTTCCCCAGCCCTGCTCCATGGCAGGTTCTTTATTTCTTTCCCTTCCTCTCTCTTTATCTTTTCCTTCCCTTCCAGACTATGGATTACAGAACATACACTAAAAGGTTGTCATGTGTATCCTTTTGCCTCTATTTAATGCTCAGTTCTAGGTTGGCATTAGTACCCTTGACTATTATCAGCACCCTGTTCCATTTTCTGTCTTACCTAAACTCCTGACTCCCACACGTTTGTGACAATTTCCACCCTTGACAAGACCTCCTGATATATGTTTCACTTGACCTTGGTATTGGTATCATAATATGTACATATATATTTATGCCATGCAAATAAATGCAGTCATTCTGTATCTGTCTCTCTCCTTCTGGCTAATTTCACTCAACATAATCTTCTCCATGTCCATCCATTTATAGGCAAATTTTTTAACTTCATTTTTTCCTAACAGCTGCATAGTATTCCATTGTGTAGATGTACCAAAGCTTCTTTATCCAGTCATCGATTTTCGGGCACTCGGGTTGTTTCCAGATTCTGGCTATTGTGAATAATGCTGCTATGAACATAAAAGTGGGATGGTGTTTCCGCTGCGTATTTTTGGTTTCCCAGAGTAGATTCCCAGGAGTGGTATGGCTGGGTCAAATGGGAGTTCAATTTCTATTCTTTGGAGGAAAGTCCATATTGTTTTCCAGAAAGGCTGTACCAGCCGGCATTCCCACCAACAATGGATGAGTGTCCCCTTTTCCCCCACATCCACGCCAGCACTTGTTGTTCTTGCTCTTTTGAATATGTGCCAGTCTCTGTGGTGTAAAGTGGTATCTCATTGTTGTTTTGATTTGCATCTCTCTGATGATTAGTGATGATGAGCATTTTATCATATGTTTTTTGGCCATTCGAATTTCTTCCTTGCTGAAGTTTCTGTTCATTTCTTCTCCCCATTTTTTGATGGGGTTGTTTGTTTTCTTCTTGTAAAGTTCTACCAGTGCCTGATATATCCTCCTTTTATTTTTTGATTTTCTCCCTGATTCAGCAGTTATTTAGAATTTTGTTGTTCAGTTTCCAAATGTTAAAGTTTTCCTCTACTTTCTTTTATGAAGATTTCTACCTTCATGGCACTGTGGTCTGAGAGATACTTGATATCATTTCTATTTTTACTTGATGAATATTTTAGTTGGGACCCAGCATATTCTTTTTCTGGAGAATGTCTCTCATTCACTAGGAAAGAATGTGTGCTCAGTCTTTTGTGGGTACAGGGTCCTATATTTGTTGATTTATCCTAGTTCTCCCAACTCTGTGTTAAGGGCTTTTGTTTCCTTACTAATTTTGTCTGGTTCCTCTGTCTCATGCTGAGAGGGAGGCATTAAAGTGTGCCACTATTTTGTGTTATCACAATATAACCTTTTATGGATTATCACTTTCTTTATAAACTTTGCTCACCCTTCATCTGATGCATATATGTTAATGAATGTCAAGTTCTTTTGGTCTTTAGAACCCTTAATCTGTATGTCAAAACCATTCATATATTTTGTTACTTTCTTTAGTTTATACACTATTTTGCTGACTCATATTTTTTGTTGTTGTCTATAATTGTTTTTCTCCCATATAATTTTTTCCATCTTTTCAGTATGTGTTTGTGTGTGTGTGTGTGTGTGTGTGTGTGTGTGTGTGTGTCCCTGTGTTTTCAAGGAGCAAAATGTATTTTTTCTCCGATAGATCCAGTTACTCTATGGTTTTGTTTTGCTTTGTTTGGGGGGCTCATAACTGCTGTTCTAAGGGTTTCTGCTGGCTTGCACACAGGGGATCTCTTTTGATTTAAAATTTTTTATTTAAATTTTAACTTTATTTAGATACTGTAATTTACAAAGTTTTCACAATATAGTTATTTCAGGTATTCACTATTCCAACACCATTCCACCACCAGTGTGACCTTAGTGCCACCAAAGTCCCTAGTTTCCCACCCACCCCCAAGACTGCTCCCCTTAGCAGGCACTAATTAATTGACTTTATATTGCATATACAACATATATCTCATAATGATGCTGCTAAATTCATGACATTTTTTACTGAGCTGTTACATGCAAATTGGGCTGTCTGTATCATTGCTTTCCCTGTTTCACTGTAAGTTTCAATATTGAATTTGATAAAATTATTGAGTTTCTACTTAATTGTTTGAGTTTTTCATATTAATTTGTTATAAACATTCAGTATTCAACCCCAATACTACCAACTGAAACTTCCCACCATCATTATCTCCAATCTTCCCAACCACCTACCAATCCTGCCCCATATCACAGACCCCAAAACTTATTTTATATTGCTTGTTATAAATAATTTGCTAAAAATGATCAAGAAATGTTTTCTCAGAAAATGTTAATGAAGATTGTTCAATATTACTATGGAGTCATTAAGCCCTTGTATAAGAAATAACAGATACGTTGCTACAGGATAAGCACTTAGTGTATATATTTTGTTGTTGGTTGACTTCTACTATACATCCAGTAAATGTGGTGTGCTACCTAGTATATCAGTCTTGTAGCATTTAAGATGTCACAGTGCAGCGAATGTTCTTAAGCCAATACAGCAGCATATGGTAAGAATTCAAAAAATTTTTTTTGCTTTTTGGGTAACACCCGGCAATGCTCAGGGGTTACTCCTGGCTCTGCACTCAGGAATTACTCCTGGCAGTGCTCAGGGGACCATATCGGATGCTGGGGATTGAACCAGGGTTGACTGTGTGCAAGGCAAATGCCCGACCCACTGTGCTATGGCTCCAGACCCAAAAATTTGAAGTTAAGGTTTTAACTGGGTGGTAACTTTGAGGCATGGACATGACTGCCAGACCTCAAAGTCAGGAAGAGTAGGGAAATGGCGGGAGGTAGCTCATCCCTGACTCCATGAAATCCTGAAGATTTTAGTCACAAACCTCAGTAATCTGAGGGTTTTTTATTTATTAATTTTTTTTGTTTCTAGTTCTTTTTTATTTAAGTTTTTTTACAATTACAAAGATATACAATTAAAAAGTTCATATTTGGGTTTTGGTCATACAGTGTTCCAGCACCCATCCCGCCACCAGTGCCCATCTCCCACCACCAACTACCCGGTTCCCTCCCCCTCCCCCAGCCCTGCTCCATGGCAGGTCCCTTATTTCTTTCCCTTTCTCTCTCTTTCTCTTTTCCTTCCCTTCCAGACTATGGATTACAGAACATACATTAAAGGGTTGTCATGTGTATCTTTTTGCCTCTATTTAATGCTCAGTTCTAGGTTGGTATTAGTACCCTCGACAATTGTTAGCACCCTGTTCCATTTTCTGTCTTACCTAGCCTCTGACTCCCACACGTTTGTGATAATTTCCACCTTTGACAAGACCTCCTGATATGTTTCACTTGACCTTGGATATTGGTATCATAATATGTACATATATATTTATGTCATGCAAATAAATGCAGTCATTCTGTATCTGTCTCTCTCCTTCTGGCTAATTTCACTCAACATAATCTTCTCCATGTCCATCCATTTATAGGCAAATTTTATAACTTCGTTTTTCCTAACAGCTACATAGTATTCCATTGTGTAGATGGACCAAAGCTTCTTTATCCAGTAATCGATTTTCGGGCACTCTGGTTGTTTCCAGATTCTGGCTATTGTGAATAATGCTGCTATGAACATAAAAGTGGGATGGTGTTTCCGCTGCGTATTTTTGGTTTCCCAGAGTAGATTCCCAGGAGTGGTATGGCTGGGTCAAATGGGAGTTCAATTTCTATTCTTTGGAGGAATGTCCATATTGTTTTCCAGAAAGGCTGTACCAGCCGGCATTCCCACCAACAATGGATGAGTGTCCCCTTTTCCCCACATCCACGCCAGCACTTGTTGTTCTTGCTCTTTTGAATATGTGCCAGTCTCTGTGGTGTAAAGTGATATCTCATTGTTGTTTTGATATGCATCTCTCTGATGAGTAATCTGAGTTTTTAATGAATTAATTTCTTGGTGGAGTGATCCAAGCATTAGAGTCCAGACTTTAACATAGTGGCAATTGTGGAGTGTGGAGGTTTTTGGTTGCTGGAGCTCTGTTGGTCAAGGACTCACCTGACCCCTCTTGGGTGCCCCAGTAGACTCAGTCTGGTGCAGTTACGAAGCATCTCTGCTCAGGGATCACTTCTGGCTGTCACAGAAGACCATTTCAGGTACCAGGAATCAAACTTAGGTCAGCCACATTCAAGGCTGACACCTTACCCCCTGTACTATATCTCGGACCTATTCATTCTGTGAAATTCAGTACATTGAGTCATTAATACTGAATTAGAATTTTTGTTGTGAATGAGATTGCATTTGCATTTCTTTAAGAAGCTTCTTCCTTTTAATTGACTTAGATTATCGGGGAGCGCCGCTGGGGTCCCCAACAGTGCCAGGAAGCGAGTTCCCTTCTACCTCCCAAGCCTGCGGGGACTGGATGAAGACTCAGGAATCTGATGCAGTTTTAAAAGGGCTCTACTATCACAGGATCCAATATACAATCCAAGAGCACGGAAAACCTCAGGACTCTAGGTTCCCAGCTAGACCCCAGCTAGGTGTAGGCCAAGATGGCTGCCACCACTTGTTAAGGCCCAACAGAGAATGGAGAGGACAGAGAAGCAAAACACCAAGGGAAGCCGAAATGGCAAAAGGGGGAAAAAGAGAGAGCTTCTTTCTTCTTGCAGCTTATTTTATAGCTAGAAATCAGCTCAGACTCCCAGCCCAGCCCATTCTGGGCTGGGCTATCTAGAGATGAAAACAGGAAAATAGTTTTATAGAAATACAGCAACTTCAGGAGACCATCGGGCTGTTTACAAGTACCCAGAGCTAACTAAAAGACTCCTAGCAGAGCTGGGAGAAGCTATAAGCTAAATGTAACTTCCCCTGGCAGGAAGGATCAAATGCCCTCAGGTAATTTCTCCCAGCTCCTCACCTAATGTCTTGAGCCAAGATCTGCCTGGAATTGCCTTTATAGGATAGAGAAGGGGGTTTCTGAGATGGCATGCCTCTGTACCAAAGACTAATACTAATGCCAGTTAAATATTTCTCCAAGCCTTCACAAGAGTCTCCTCTACTTCATGGTAGTTTTGTATTTTAGTTGGCTTTGAATTATCAGGGAGCCATGCTTGCTTGCTTGGAGGCAAACAGCATTTCTCTCTCTGGTCTAATTACTTAGAGATCCAACGTGGCCAGGCAAATATGCTGGTAAGTTCTAGCTAGTCCCACGGTGCTTGTGGTAGCATGAGAGAATATTTATACCAGCCAGTACAGAATAAATGGTCAGATAAGACTGCCACATTCAGAATACCCCCTATCTATGAAGTGACCTGCAGGAGGCAATCCAGGGCAGATGCAGAGGCCTAGGCTTTTAGGTGTCCTGCAACATTAGATGATTATTATATAAGTATTATATATACACTCATAGATATACTGCAGCAGACCATATAGTGCCTTCAAGATACTGTTTGACTGAGAATATTTTATATTTCTCTCTCATATCTGAATGATAATTTTTCAGGAAGAGGACTCTGTTTAGAAGTTCCTTTCATTGAGTGCTTCAAATATATTATTGCATTCACCTTCTTTCATAGAAGAGCTGATCACAAGCCTGGTTCATCAGAGACCCACCCTACAGTAGTCTTTTTCAAGCCCAGCTCAGGTATGCCTGATCCAGAGACTCACATACTTGGGGCAGAGGTGCTACTGGCTCTCCCTGTGCCCAGCTGATCATGAGGTGCCCAGGAGGGAAGGAAGGTTCTAGCCCTAGCCCGCCACCCCAGCAGACCTCTCAAGAAGCCAGAGGAGCCCCCCACACCATGAGGGCTGCCATTTTCCACATCCGAACTCCCAACTATTCAGAGCCCCACCCAGCAGAAGGGCTGATTACGAGCAACTGCAAAGCGGCCGTGCTGTTCATCAGTAAATCCACGAGATTAGAGGCAACTACAAGAGTATCCCACCCGCATGGCAGAGCCTGGCAAGCTACGCGTGTCATATTTGATATGCCAAATACCAGTAACAATTATAGACCTCATTCTCATGAGGATGGAATGGATTGAGGCACTTTATGTTCCTGGAGCAAGCAGATGCCCTTGGGCAACACTTAGCATGTGGACAGGACATAGGGAGATGTTACTGGTGCCCGCTTGAGCAAATCGATGATCAACGAGAAGACAAGTGATACAAGTGATTTTAAATGGCCTGTTTGGGTGCAAAACAACTGAGTAAAGCAAATTACTATTTATTATAATGAAAAGGGGCCTGAGATGTATATATATACCAGACTGGACTTATGATAATTATATGTATATGTGTTATATACATATATTATACACACATATATAGTGATCAGATAAAATATTTGTCTATCACATTGTCTATTCCCACTTAGATAGTAAATGAAAAGGCGTAGAGAGACATAACTTGTTTGAAAGTGGAATCAGGGTTTGGAGCAGGGTAATTCTTCAATTACTACCCCACCCCCTTCACTCAAAACTCTATATGATTTTTCTTAGTATACATTAAGGAATAGGTGTGTATAGGAATTTTAGCTTACTAATCATATTTTTAATGAAAAAAAAAGAAATAACCACCACCATCTTCTAGACAAAAGAGAGAGAGAAGAGAGAGACACTCACTCACCAGACTCAGCTAATTTGCAACCCCGGAAGAGATCCAGACCCATCCACTTCAGACCCACAGCTTTGCTGCTCGGCCGGCCCCATGTGGAAACAACCCATGGAGCTGACCTCCCAGTAAGGGGCTCGGCCATTCCCGGGCTGAGTCCAACATTGCTCCAAGGGTTTGCTCTCATGAGCGGGGAGAGACCATGCTGGCTGGACTCGGAGTGGAGTTTTGGGCCCTGCCCTTTCCTCCGCCTCCATGCTAGTTGCCCCAGAAGAGAGAGACCTACCCACACAAGACCCACACGATATTTTTATAGGATACTGAATTTTGCATAAGGATCTTCCCAATTTCGTTCACATTTGTACATAGTCAACAGTTATAGACATTTTTTTTAAGTATCTTATTATACCACCGTGAGATATACAAATAAAAAGAATACAATTAAAAAGTTCATATTTGGGTTTTGGTCATACAGTGTTCCAGCACCCATCCCTCTACCAGTGCCTGTTGGAGGACATGTTTAGCTAATCTGGGAGTTTTGTTGTTTTGCTCACTCCCAGCTTAATCTTATTTAAGGCAATGTTCATTCTAATGAGATCTCTCTTCTATGTAAACACTTCTAGAGGGTGTGGCAGTTACAGAAGTCACCTTGATTGAATAACTTCTGACTTATGCATCTACTAAGACTTCTATGTTTTCTAGATTGGGCACAGCTCCTCTTTATACCCACTGCACCCAACGTGGGACAGTTAGAATTTACCAGGAGACTACCACCCTGGCTACGCTGAGACTAAAGGAAGACTATAGGAAGGATCATACTAGTTTGCTCTAAGCAGGCGAGTATGACCCTTTCAGTGCATGAGAACAAGATACTCAGAATCACACTGGTGCAGATAATAATAAGGACCTTGTGGGTACCATCTAGATTACATGAAGCTCATGAAGTTAAGATGTATTACTTTATATCAGCCCCCTCTCTCTCCAGTGTTTTACATAAGAGATAATCTCGGGATTAGTCCTTGGTGTAACCTTTGTTTATACCTACAATAGGGTGTGGCACTACACTCTGTTTAGGGTTCTTTGTTGGCATGACAACCTCCCGATTGGGTTACTTTGGTGTATATAAGGGGCTGACTTGAGGCCCCTTCACCTTTTGCCTTTTGGTTCCTCAGCCTTCAGTTTTTGGCTCCTGCGGCTTTTGGCTTTTGGCTTTGGTCTTTTGCTCTTTGGCCTTTGCTCCATCTTCTAGTGCTGTGGAAGAGCTTTTTGTACTATTAAAAAGCCATTTTTGAACTGCACCGGACTCGTGAGTTTTCATCTGTTCTCCGGCGTCCTCGGAGGTAGAAGACAACCTCTGTCCTGACACTGTCGGGGACCCCGGTGGTCCCCGACAAGTGCCCATCTCCCACCACCAACGTCCCCGGTTCCCTCCCCCTTCCCCAGCCCCCTCCATGGCAGGTTCTTTATTTCTTTCTCTTTCTCTCTGTTTCTCTTTTCCTTCCCTTCCAGACTATGGATTACAGAACATACATTAAAAGGTTGTCATGTGTATCCTTTTGCCTCTATTTAATGCTCAGTTCTAGGTTGGCATTAGTACCCCCCGACAATTATTAGCACACTGTTCCATTTTCTGTCTTACCTAACCTCTGACTCCCACACGTTTGTGATAATTTCCACCTTTGACAAGACCTCCTGATATATGTTTCACTTGACCTTGGATATTGGTATAATATGTACATATATATTTATGTCATGCAAATAAATGCAGTCATTCTGTATCTGTTATAGACATGTTTTTAACTGATACCAGTAAGCCTGGCAAGAAGTCAGAGCAAACCACACAGCATACAGTTAGTCATTCTCAACATCCAGACTCCATAGTTCCTCAGAGCTCCATCCAAGAGAAAACCTGATCTTCCCCCTTTAAGTTTCATCAGTAATTGCTCAGGTTGAGAGTCTTCTACTGAGACTATACCACCTACAAGGTAGAGCCTGGCAAGCTACCGTGTTTTATTTACTTTTTATGCCAAAGACTAGTAACTATTATGGACCTCAGTTCCATAACCTGAAGAATGGTTTTGGGCTCCTCCTGTCCCTGTAGCATTAGATGCTCTTGGGTTGCACTTGCTTGTGACAGGATTAATGGAGATGTTACTAGTGCCCACTCGAGCAAATCAATGAACAATGGGAAGACAGTGATACAGGGATCTTCTAGGCACTCCGTTGCTTCTACCCTATTCCTCATACTTTCTGGTAACAGCAGTTGTGTTGTTGATGCTATTGATTTGTTTTTAATTTTGTTTTGTCTATCATCCTCTTTGTTTCCTTATATTTCACTTATAGATTAAATCATCCAAGATTGTTTCATTTTGCATAATATCACTAAAATTCCTTTCATTCT
>JAJIBD010015740.1:2500-10228 GCA_021461705.1 Cryptotis parvus | reverse complement strand
TTGGGCTCCAAGCAGCTAGTATTGGGGCCTGGCACTTTCCACTGTAAGGCCCTGGGGATGGGGCCCAGAGATAGGCCCTGTTCTCAGGTACAGTGGAGCTTCCTGGTGCTCAAGAGTTTACACCCACATGAAGGACATCTGTGCTTATCCAATGGGAGACTGGCAGGCAAATGATTTATATCTTAGGTGAGGCAGAATGTGCCTGGTCTTCTGATCACAGGAATGTGTAAATGAATGATAGCTACCTTGCAAATATTACTTTGCAAATGCTAAATCTATGATTTTTTTTTTTTTTTTTTGCTTTTTGGGTCATACCCGGCAATGCTCAAGGGTTTACTCCCTGGCTCTTTGCTCAGGAGTTACTCCCTGGTGGTTCTCGGGGGGACCATATGGGATGCCGGAGATCAAACCCAGGTTGGCTGCATGCAAGGCAAATGCCCTACCCACTATGCTATTGCTCAGGCCCTAAATCTATGATTGTTATCTGTTGCAATGGCCCAGGAGCTTGCAAATGCCTGGTGATTTGTGCTTGTACCTCCTCTACCCAAACATTGTATAAAAAGGCTTAAACTGTGCTCAGTAAAATGACTACTGCTATCCAGAACTCCCTGCTGCTTTGGTGTCTTTCTTTCCTTTCTTAGCAGCTACAGCAAGGCAGAGTTTCTCCTAAGTTGATCCCTTTCCTTCCTCCCCCCCACCCCTCCCCTCAGGGATGAAGTTCAGCAAGATCTAGGTCTTCCTCATTTGTGCTGGGGCCTGCTGGCCAGGGCCCTGACACTTAGGAGGGCAGAATCCTTTTGAAGTAGTGTTTTTGGGGTTTAGAGTAAATACCAAGAATTGATGCATTACACAGAAGCTCAAGTCTTAATTTTTTGAGACATGTCTATGCTGTTTTCCATAGAGACTGAACCAGGCAACAGTCCTACCAACAGAGAATGAGGGCTCCCTTTTCCCTCACATTCTGGCCAGCACTATTTCTACTAATTAAAAATTTTTTTCTTAAACTTTATCTAAACATTGTCATTTACAAAGTTGTTCACAATACAGTTGTTTCAAGTACTCAATGTTCAACACCAGTCCCACCACCAATGTGCCCTTACAACCACCGAAGACCTATCTATCCCCACCACCCCAAGCCTGCTCTCCTAGAAGCTACTGATTTATCTACATTATATTGCTTATTGCAATATATATTGTAATGGTTTTGCTAAAGTCATGGTCTTCTTACTGAACTGTTACATGCAAATTGGGCTATTTGTATTATTGCTTTCACGTATTCAATTTAGTGGGCTTCTACTAATTTTTTTTTTTGATTTTTGGGTCAGCGATGCTCAGGGGTTACTCCTGGCTCTGCACTCAGGAATTACTCCTGGCGAGCTGGGGGACCATATGGGATGCCGGGGATTGAACCCAGGTCAGCTGGGTTTGGTAGGCAAATACCCTACCTGCTGTGCTATCGCTCTGGCCCTGCTCTACTGATTTTTATACAAAGCTGTTTGAGTTAATTTGTTACAGACATTCAATATTCAACCGCTGTCCCACCACCATTTCAACTTCCCACCACCATTATTTCCAACTTTCCCAGCCACTGCTTAAGCCAGCCCCTATAGCAGACCCTTAATAAGTTGTTTTATATTCCTTATTATAGGTAATTTTCTAAAAATGGTTAAGAAACGTTTTCTTAGTAGAAAGTTAGTGAAGATTGTTCAATATCACCATGGAGCTATTAAGCTCTTGTATAAGAAATTACTGATATGTTATTACAGAATAGGCATTGTATGTATTTATTTTATTATTGGCTGCCTTCTATGTTACATCCATTAAATGTAGTGTGCTACTAGTTACTGGGAGTTTAATTTTAACTTGAAGATAGCTTTGGGGTATGAGCACAACTGCCAGGACTTCTGGAGGAACAGGGAGAAGGGGGAAGTGAGGCCCATCCCCAACTCCGGGGAAGCATGCAGATTTCAGTCATAAAACCCGCATACCTGAGGTTCTCAATGGATTGATTTATGGAGGAGGTTTGTCTGAGCAGTGGAGTCTGGCCTTGAGCAATTGTTCAGTTGGAGGTTTTGGTCACTGGGGCTATGTTGGGATGGGCCAGTACTCACCTGTCCCCCTCCCGAGTGCCTCAGTGTCAGCCTGGTGTGGGGACTGGAAGCATCTCTGGCACTTACGATTCTCTTTTGAAATTTTTATATGAGTCCCTGGATCATGGCCAGTAGATGAGACTGCTTGGCGCCAGAGGCGTTTGGTACAATCAGGTGGATGCAATCACCTGGCCTTCTGGAAGGTCAGGGAGATGGGGAGGGGACCCATCCTGACTCTGTGAAAGCCTGGAGATACTCTTTTTATTTATTTATTTGTTTGTTTATTTATTTATTTAAAATTTTATTATGCCACTGTGAGATATACAATTACAAAGATGTTCACGTTTGGGTTTTGATCATACAGTGTTCCAGCGCCCATCCCCCCACCAGTGCCCATTTCCCACCACCAATCACCAAGGTCCCCAATTCCTCCTCCCTCCTCTAGCCTACCTCTATAGTAGGTTCTTTATCACTTCTCTCTCTCTTTCTTCTCTTACATATTGTGGATTGCAATACATACATTTAGAAGTTATCATGTGTATCTTTTACCTATATTCAATGCTCAGTTCTAAAGCCTGGAGATTTCAGGGGGCTGGAGTGATAGCACAGTGGGGACAGCATTTGCCTTGCATGCAGCCGACCGGGTTCGATCTCCGGCATCCCATATGGTCCCCTGAGCACTACCAGAAGTAATTCCTGAGCAAAGAGCCAGGAGTAACCTTGAGCATCGCCGAGTGTGACCCAAAAAAGCAAAAACAAAAACAAAAACAAAAAAACCTGGAGATTTCAGTCTCAAAATCCACATCTCTGAATCTGTCAATGGATTAATTCAAGGATGGGATTCATCCAAGCAGTGGGGTCCGACTTGAACAAGGTGGTGATTGGGGTGTGTCTTCTACTCATTTTGATGTGTGCCATTTTCACTGGTGTGAGGCTATATCTCAGTGCTGTTTCGATTTTCATTGTGAAATTACTGACAAACTGCTTGGATTAGGATTTATTTGTATTGACTCAGAGGAATAAAGTTGTTCTTCCTACAGAAATTCTGAGTACTTCTATCTTGAATGAACTTTCTGTTCATATCTCCACGATAGTAATTTTGAAGCATAGTAGTTGTTTGATAGATGTTGCCAATATAACTAATTTATACATGTCACTTTTATAACAATTTTTGGAGTAAGGTGTATTTATTGTTCATATATTTTATATTATTATGCTATTAATTCATACAGGGCAGGTTTTATGTCTTTTTTTTCCATCTGCAGTGATCAGTAATCAACTAAATGCAGTAACTTAAATAGAAGTGATAACAAGTATTTATTGAATGAATAAAGAACTCTTTCTGGTTATTGAGTAGCGAATTTTTTTTTTTGCTTTTTTGGGTCACTCCCGGCAATGCTCAGGGGTTACTCCTGGTTCTGCAGTCAGGAATCACTCCCTGCCAGTGCTCGGGGACCATATGGGATGCCAGGGATCGAACCTGGGCGGCACAGGTCTGCTACGTGCAAGGCAAATGGCCTACCCGTTGGACTATCACTCCGGCCCTGAGAGTAGTGAATATTTAAGGGTTTTCCTGAATTGCTTATTAGTATGTTCATTCTTTTTTTTTTTTTTGTATTTAACATTTTATTATACCACCGTGAGATATACAATTACAACGTTGTTCACGCTTGGGGTTTCGGTCACATAGTGTTCCAGCACCCCGCCCTCCACCAGTGCCCCTCAGCCACCACCCATGTCCCCAATTCCCTCCCCCTCCCACATCCCGCCTAAATGGCAGGTTCTTTATCTCCCTCTCCTCTCCCTCTCTCTCTCCTCCTTCTCCCACACATTGTGGGTTGCACTACGTACACTTAGAAGCCATCACTTGCATTTTTTTTGTCTGTATTTAATGCTCAGTTCTATGTTAGTATCAGAACTTTAGACATTTATTCACTCATGTTCCTTTCTCTATCTAAACCAACCTCTGACTCCCACACGCTTGCGGTAATTTCCACTTTTGGTAAGATCACCTAGTATATTTATGTCATGCAAATAAATGCAGTCATTCTATGTCTCTCTCTTTCCTTCTGACTAATTTCACTCAACATGATTCTTTCCATATCCATCCATTTATAGCAAAATTTCATAACTTCATTTTTTTCTGACAGCTGCATAGTATTCCATTGAGTATGTTCATTCTTTGACCACTATGTGCTCACTATTGACAAATGGGGTCTGCTTGGCTTATCTACACCACAACAGACATTCATAACACTACTAAACACTCTTCCAATGGAATTGTTTTTCAGTTTGGATGGAAAAAAAAGCTATGTAATTTCAGATAATTGTGAAATAATTAAACAGATAACCTCAAATGAGAGAAAACATTATTTTCATGGAACATAACAGAAAACAGTTTTACAAGACCCACTTACAAAACATGCACAAAAGAGTGTTACGGACCGCTGAGTGCTGTGTGCTATTTTTACAACAGAATAAGAATGTTTGACACACAGCAGTATGTGGTTAAGAGAAAAATATCTTCTCAAATGAACCACAACATTTCTCTATGTTAAGCCACAGGATGGACTAGAGAAGGAGAAGTGATTTATTGATGATAACATTCCTTTTATGAATCAATTCTGTTTAAAACATTTGAGCTTGTGTGGGTTTTTTGGCATAAGGGCATAAAGGCAAAATACTTGGCATTGCTCAGAGCATATATTGGGGACAGAAATGCTAAGTTTCTGATTTTTATATTAGAGTGGAATGGAAAGGTAAGTAACAGAAAGTTCTAAATAATAGTGATGCCTTAACACTTGGTGCCTCTGCATTGCACCAGTGGCTCACACACGGTGGTGGCTTAATAACACACATTACAGCACTAGAGTCAATGGATTAAACAATTGAAAGTTTATTGTCTTCTGTATGAAAGTAATAGTCAGGTAAAGAAAATGCTGGGCATAGAGGTTTTTAGCTGTGTGCACTTAGGATTATTTATGGAACTATTTTTTTTTTTGCAAGAAGTGTTAAGTAGTCTTTATTTGATGTTACATATACATCACATTAAAATACTTTCCAGTAAGTGAAAGGCAACATTTTAGATATAGGGAATTTTTTAATGTAATCAGCACAATTAAGAGATAGGGGCCACTGTCAACTAATCTTCAAGCTTTGCTGTTATCAGGCTAAGAAGCACAACCTATGGAGACAGTGGTTTCCTCAGTCTTTAGATATTAATATAGCCAGTTCTATAAATCTGAATAGAAAACTATTCTCCCACAGGTATGAGATGGCAATCCCCATATCTTGGAAAGGTGAACATGAGGAATTAAGTTCAATCATCTTTTGGAAAGGGACTTGCTGACCTGGAATTATCATTAAAATTCAAAAAGCTGATCATTTAAACACAAGCCAATCTTATTTTAAAATCAGGGCTGCCCAACAAAAATATGCCATCAGCCACTCATGATCTGAATTCTGGTGAAGATATGGATTTAAATATGGTACATATAAAAGTCATGAGACATCTGTTTTGTAATAAATAAGGCGGTGCCAACTATTACTCATTAGTAGTCTTTTTTGAGGTACGCTATCAACTCTGCCCTTTTCGGTCTTCTTCCTAATGCCAGCGAAGATCATTTTGGTTCCAGGGATGTACTTCTTGGGATTCTCCAAATACTCCATCAGCGTGTCCTCTCCCCAGGTGATACCTTTGTTCTTGTTGGCATCGGTGTACGAGAATCCAGGGGCCTGGCCCGTCTTTCCCTAAACAGACCTTGGAGATTGGGACCGGTCTTGTGCTTGCCTCCCTTCTCCACAGTATGGCACTGAGCGCACTTCTGGACAAAAATCTTCTTGCCCTTCTCAATATCACCCATCTTAGAATCGGCTCCTTCGTCGCACGTGACACAGAGGGTCTCCGCCGCAGGGGCCGACGTCCCGCTCTTTCTATGGAACTATTTTATGAGGGAAGAAGGAAAGCCAGTGGTTCCTGATAATTAGGAAGCCTATAGAACATGGCTAAAACCCTTCATACTTCCTGGAGTTACTAGATCATGAGAGTTTTGGCAGGGGTGGTGGGAGTGGTCTATCCCAAAATACGAGACTTCGGCAAGTGGGTTATTTTGAACTGAACGCAAGTAAGATCCAGTTGATGTGGGACAAAAATCCTCTTTATGGACTATCTAAAAATTTACATATGCTTTGTCTAATCCTATTCTCTGGATTCTTTAGATCCCACATGTGAGCTTAATCATCTGGCCCTTTTCTTTTTACTTCTCACTGATCTTGTTTAATATGATCCCCATAACCCTAACCCCAACCCCCCACATAAAGACAATAGACAAAAAAATAATCCTTGGATTCTGAATGAACACTTAGGTTAACAGAGGGTGGACTTGAGAAGGCAGTAGGCATCCAGGGTGCTGTAGTGAAGTGGAGAGGGGTACTTTGGTGGTGGGCATGCTACAGTAACAGGCATTTAAAAGAGATGTAAAGGGGGCCAGGGAGACAGTTCAAAGAGCTTTACATATGGGATGACTGGGTTAATCCTTGGCACCACAGGGGGCCTCTGAGCACAGGGCTAAGAGTTATCCTGGAGTACTGCTGGGTGTTGTCCCAAAACAAACATATAAATAAGTAGAATAGAAGAAGAGAAGAAGAGATGTGAGCAGTGATTTTATAAACCCATGTTCTGCCAATTAAAGAAAGTTTTTTTGATAAATATTTTATTTCAGAAAAAGAGCTATTACCAGAGATAGGAGATAATCTTTTCAGTCTAAAAGATTATTAGATTATCTAATAATTAAATCTTTTCAGTCTAAAAGATAATCTAAAGATTATTTGCACAATCAAGCAAATACCTTCTGACTGAACAGCTTTTGCTACCATTGTGTGAATGAACCGCTTCCTCTTTAAAGTCCCAGGTTCCCATCTCATTACTTAGCTTAGGATAGAGTATAGACTTCAATTGCCTGGCTTTTGCCTGTATCATATCTTTGAGACTCCTGTACATACAAAATTAATTTTCTCCTAGTAATCGGTCTTGTATCAAATTAATTTTTAGATCAGCCAAAACACCAAGAAGAGAAGAAAGAAAAAAAATTACCACCCATGTCTGTGTCCAGAGCAGAGATGCCAGAAACACCTTCTAAGGGAATGTGAGCTGTTGATCTGTTGAAAATTATTATGGAGTTGCTAAAATCCATTATGTTGGTGAATTTACCAAGGTACAGAGTTTGGCCTTTACCACTGCAGTAATTGAAAACAAAAAAAGTTAGGGAGGGTTTTGTGCCACACCTAGAGGCACCCAGTGTTTACTCCCAGATGGCTGCTCAGGGGATCACTCCTGATGGTGCCCATTGGACCATATATAGTGAAAGGGATTAGACATGCATCTCCCACGTGACCTCTAGCTCATTGGGTAATCTCCCAAGCCCTGAAACTTGATTTATTTTAGCACACTAAGGGTAGGTTTTGGGGCCATAGTGATAGTACAGTGGGGAGGGCGTTTGCCTTGCATGCACCCGACCCAGGTTCAATCCCTGGCATTCTGTATGGTCCCCTGAGCATTGCCAGGAGTAATTCCTGATTGCAGAGCCAGTAGTAACCCCTGAGTGTTGCTGTTGTGACCCCAAAAAGCAAAGCAAAAAAA
>JAJIBD010015739.1:0-13418 GCA_021461705.1 Cryptotis parvus | reverse complement strand
GATGCCAGGGATCAAACCTGGGCCGGCCACGTGCAAGGCAGACGCCCTACATGCTGTGCTATCACTCCGGTCCCTATGCGACTTTAAAATATTTTTCCTTTTTCTTTTTTTTTTTTCCTCTTTGGGTCACACCCTGCAATGCTCAGGGTTCCCTCCTGGCTCTCCACTCAGGAATTACTCCTGCTGGTGCTCGGGGGACCCACATGGGATGCCGGGATCTAACCCATGTCGGCTGCACGCAAAGGCAAATGCCCTACCCACTGTGCTATCGCTCCGGCCCCTATTTCACATTTTGAGTCACACCCGGTGATGATCTGGGGTTACTCCTGGCTCTGCACTCAGGAATTAGTCCTGGCGGTGCTCAGGGGGAACCTTATGGGATGCTGGGCTCAAACCCAGTGGGCTGCGTGCAAGGCAAACACCCTCCCCACTGTGCTGTGGCTCTGGGCCCATAATTTTATTCTTTGTATCCTCTCCCATCTGTGCTAGGGACCCAGAGCCACTCTAGGTTTTGCCTAATCTGGACTGGCTATGCTCAGCCTAGGGATTCACCAAGGGCCATACCTGTCTTGCAGTCTACACTGTACCCTGGGGGGTCACACTGGGCAGTTGTTAGGGGTCAGAAGGCTCCAACGCAAGGCAGGTGCTAGGTGTATTTTTTACCATTTGAACTATCCTTGCCCTTTCAGTTTTCATCTAAAGTTGCAAATTAAGGATGAGGGGCTCTCAAAGGACACATATATTCCCTGGCAGAGTCACAGATTTAGTCCTTAGCACTGCGTGGTCCCCTGAGCACCATTGGCAGTAACCCTGTTACCCCAAAAATAAAATTAGTTTGAGCAATTTCTTTATAACAAGTTGCATTTTTTCTGTAAATTGTCTTTTTTATGATTTATGTCCATTTAAAAAATTGTTTTCCGGGGCCAGAGCCATAGCACAGCAGGTAGGGTATTTGCGTTGCATGTGGTCGACCTGGGTTCAATTCCCCAGCATCCCATGTGGGCCTCCCAGCACTGCCGAGAGTAAATCCTGAGTGTAGAGCCAGGAATAACTCCTGAGCATGGCGGGGTGTGACCCAAAAAGCAAAAAAAAAAAAAAAAAAAATTGTTTTCCGGGCCGGAGTGTTAGCACAGCAGGTAGGGCAGTTAGTTACCTTGCATGCGACTGACCTGGGTTTGATCCCAACATCCCATATGGTCCCCCAAGCACCACGAGGAGTAATTCCTGATCGCAGAGCCAGGAGGAACCCCTGAGCATCGCCGGGGTGATCAAAGGCAAAAAAAAACCCAAACAAATTATTTTCCTCTTTACTGTAGACTGACTTACAAATAAACTTTTGGGGTTTTTTTTTTTGGCCTTTTTGGGCCACACCCAGTGATGCTCAGGGAATTACTCCTGGCGGTGCTCAGGGGACCGTATGGGATATCAGGCATCGAACCAGGGTGGGCCGCATGAAAGGCCAACAACCTCCCCGCTGGACTATTGCTCCGGCCCCAAAACGGCCCATTTTGTAAGATACAATTTCTCCAGTCCTAGAGCATGGATAATCTGAATCCAGTGAGGTGCGGGTGAATAAGAGTAGAGGCCGGGCTGTCCCTGTGGCGTCACTGACAGGACTCTTCCCGGGGTGATTGAATCTGGCAGGTTGACAATGGAAGCACTGGCTGACAGAGAACACGGAATGATGGACCTCGACAGCGGAGACGAAGCCCAGCCAACCACCAGTCAGCCCGCGAAGGAAGCTCCCGACCGGGGCCTGGCTGCCTGCCTTGGAGTCAGAGCAGCGGGAGCGAACTGCCCGCCAGCCAGCCGCAGCCCTTCTCGGCCCAGGACACGGATGAGGAGGAGCTGGTCATCGAGGACTGTGAGAGTGACGGCACATAGACGCCTGCTGCCGGCACAGGCTGCTGCGTGATTCCTTAGCTCCGCCATCCGCCACAGAACACACTTGGTTGAGCCTTGCGGGTTGCCATGCAGTGCTGCCCAGGAACTGTCTTCGGTCACCTTGAAGTAAATAGGAGACGGAGCCTTTGAATGATCTCTTACCTTTATATTGTCTTGTGAGAACCGAGGCCGCACCCTGACCCGGCCTGTGTGGGTGAGCCCAGGGCCACAGCTGAGCCACAGCCCTGCTCCCCTTAACTGTTCTTCAGTATTTATTGAGTCTGGGGTGTGGTGTTGGGAGAGAAGGTGTCGTGCACAGAGTACATTCAGACATTATGCCAAATACCAAAATGTGAAGGAATTGAAAAGAGACATTTTATGGGGGGCTGTAAATAAAAATTGTAAAGTCATTCATGGTTAGTTACGCATGTAAGTAAACACCTGTGCCTTATTGAATTTCTCCTACTATCATTAACTGTTGTACAATGGAATATTAGATACATTTGGAAAAATTATTTACATAATTTATATGAGAATTAAAATGTCCCATTTAGGGGGCCGGAGAGATAGCCCAGCGGGTAGGGTGTTTGCCTTGCATGCAGCGGGCCAGTGCCGGCCTGGGTTCGATCCCTGGCATCCCATATGGTCCCCGAGCACCGCCAGGAGTAATTCCTGAGTGCAGAGCCAGGAGAAACCCCTGAGCGTCGCCGGTGTGACCCAAAAAAGAAAAAAATTAAAAAAAATAAAAAAATAAAATATTCAATTTCTTTCTGTTTCTTTGCTTATTTAACATTTCCCAGCACGCACTGTTGGCCATGTATCACTTTCTGGTCATAGTCCACCACTGTGCTTTCATCTACAGGAAAAAAGGCTTTTCATAAAACAGGCACTGAAGAGACCTCTGGAGAGAAACTACTGATGGGTCAGTTGGGCCCTGGCGTTAGAGCAGGGAGGCAGGGGGCGTGGCGTGGCCGTTGGGGCGGGGCCAGAAGGGGGCGTGGTTGGTGTGCCTGGAGGGGCGGGGCTCGTCTTTGGCACCGGCGGGGGGGGGCGTGCCGGGAGAGGGCCCCTGGAGTCGGACGTTTCGGTGCCGCAGGCGGCGCTCTCTTCCCCTCGAGCGCGCAGGTGAGTGGGGCGCTGGCCTGGGCCCACGTGACCGTGGCCGGGCGAGCTCGCGGGGGCAGTGGGACCCCCGGGGCCTTCACCCGCGGCTGCCGTGGGTGGCGGAGCCGCGAGGCCGTGGGTGGGCGCGGGCGCGGCGGAGGGCGCGCACAGGTGCTCCGCGGGGGGCGCGGGCGCAGGGCTTCCGGGTGCGGGATTCCCGCCGCCCGACGCGCTCCGGCCGCCCGGGGACTGGTGAGGTTCCTGCCGGAAGAGCCCGCTGCGAGATGCCCCCAGGGTCTCCGCCCACCCGGGCCGCCCCAGCCCCCTCGGACGCTCCCAGAGGCGGCGACGCTGGATAACTTGACCCCGACCCTCGCTTGCTGGGCAGGGAGAGGGCCCGGGCTCGCACCGAGCAAAGCCCATGCAGAGCTCTGGGGCTCCCCAAAGACTCTGAAGGGTCTCCAGAGAGTTCTGGGTGGGATCAGCACTGCGGACCTTAGAGGCACTGAATTGTCTGCTCGACCATCTTTAAATTAATACTGTCCGCGGCTCTTTATTTCAACACTGGTCTGATGGTCTAAGGTGCAGGAGCCATGTCGGTAACTACGGAGAGCTGGGCCCGGCTGTCCTTAGTGCGCCTGTGGGATTGGGCCGGACCAACCTGCTCGCGTTGCTCGGCTTCCCTCTGCTCTGGAACAGATCCGGTGGGTCTCGCCTCTGCCCCGGCGCAAGGGTCTGCTCAGCTGCTAGGAGGGCACCGTCCACTTGACAGCCCCGCCCGGGTCTCCCACAGGAACAAACTTCACCAGCAGCTTCTCCCCCAACTGAAGCGGTGGAGATGTCGTAGATGAGATGATCAGATGCCTGGGATTTGCTTCGGCGTTTATTGGCAGAGGGTCATGAGATAATTAGTTGATTAGCTGAAGCTGCTTGATGAGTAGTTATGGGGTCCTAGTACCTTTTTTAATGACAGAAAAATGTCACTTTATGTAAACACCGTGGTTTACAGGCTTGCTCACAATATTCCGTCTTCCCACACCAACCCTGCCCCCTTGACACCCTTCCCCCACGGTCTCCTTTCCCAAGCCTGCCTCCTTAGGCACAGAATCGTTTTATGTTGCTCATGCAATTTCATGTTGCTAATGCAATTACCGAAAAATACTTAAAGAAAATTTCTGAAAATCTTATATCTCAAATTAGGTTGGTTAAGGTGTGAGAGCTTCCTGAGTTGCATGCTGCCAGCCGAGCCTTCTGTTACTGTTCTCTGAGGTTAGCTGCCTTCAGTGCTGCTGTCCCTCTAAGCTGCTGTGCTCCTCCTGGTGTCGGTATTGTGGTGTCTCAGCCCAAATACCCAAAAAAACCTGGAGTCTTGTTGGCTTGGCATCTCCGCAGAGATTATTCTTGAAGCAGGGAAGTTGGGCCATTTGCATGGGTGTGGTTGTGGTTGTGGGTGTGGGTGCAGCCGTGAAAGGCAGGGACTCAGCCCCCCCACAAGCTCCGGAGGGCTCCCCGGTGTTTCCAGCCCAGGTCAGTGTACCTGTGAGTTTGGGGGGGCTTGGCGGCTTGCATCCCTTCTGAGATTAATGGTGAAACTGTGGAGCCGGGTCATTGCTTGCATGGCTGTGACTGCCCGTAGTACTGTTCTTGTCACCTATTACAGAATATTTCCCATGAAGATTTCCCTGGTTGCCCAATTTTGTTTTCTTTTTGGGTCACACCCGCGATGCTCAGGGGTTTCAGCAGCTTTTCCGTTGTGTTCTCTTTGCACACTTATTTCTTTTTTTTTCATTTTTTGCCTTTGGGTCACGCCCCGCAAAGCTCAGGGGTTTCTCCTGGCTTTGCACTACAGGAATTACTCCTGGCGGTGCTCGGGGACCGTATGGGATGCCGGGATCGAACCCGGGCCGGCATGGGCCGGCTGCGTGCAAGGCAAACGCCCTACCTGCTGGGCTATCGCCCCGGCCCTGGTTGCCCAATTTTTATTTATTTACTTTTATTAGATCACCGTGAGATCGACTATTGCTATTCATGATTGGGTTTCAGTGTTCTAGCACCCATCCCTCCACCATTGCCATTTCCCAATACCAATGTTTCCCCGCTTCCCTCCCCCCACCTCCAACCTGCACTCCCCCTTTCCTTTTGCACTTTGTGGTTTGTAGCATAGACACCGGGGGTTACCCTTTACCTAATTTCAATACTCGGTTCTAGTCTAGCATCACCATTTCCTACTGTTATTGTGGTGGCCCAGGTTTAAAATGCACCCCACCCCTAATGCACTTGTCCCTGAGCTACTTTGCTCCCCAGTATTCTGTACACACGCCTACTTTCTTTGTCTAGCGCCTCTCGCCCCTGCTGGGATTGAAGTTCCTCTGTAGCTGGGATTCCAGTCAGCGTGACTGCCGTGGGCTCTTGTGCTCGCAGGTGCTCAGGGAGTATTAATAAGTGGGAGGTCTCTGTTTCACCAAGTAAAGTATAGCAGAAGCTTAGGGATTTCTTTCTGTTGTTGTTGTTTTTTTTTGGGGGCGCCACACCCAGCGGTGCTCAGGCCTCATTTCTGGCAGTGTTCGGGGAGAACAGATGGGGTGCTGGGGATCATAACCTGGGCAGGCACAGGGAGGCAAGCGCCGCTGCCCTGGACTGTCCTGCATTGTGGGCTGTCCACCACTGAGAAGGTGGCTTATCAGTTTCAGATTTGAGCTTTGATAATGCCGTGTGCCCACGGCTTTGGTGAATACATGCTTCCAGCAGCCTTGAGAGCAAACTCAGTGTGCTTTTTATTTTTAAACTGTGTCGCCTTAGCGTGTTCACCCGTTTTGCTCTGTGTGCAGGTCGTTGCTTTTATGAAGGGAAATCAGCAAATTCAGTAAATGTTTTTTTTCTTTCAGTGCAGCAAATAGTTTTATTGAAAGACATTTACTTACAGAAAGAAATAAGTGTGCAAGGAGCCGGAGCGATGGCCCAGCAGGTAGGGTATTTGCCTTGCAGCGGCGGCCTGTGCCGCCCGGGTTCAATCCCCGGCATCCCATAGGGTCCCTGAGAACTGCCAGGAGTAATTCCCTGAGTGCAGAGCCAGGAGAAACCCCTGAGCATTGCCAGGCATGACCCAAAAAAGCAAAAAAAAAAAAAGAAATAAGTGTGCAAAAGAGAATGCAACGGAAAAGCTGCTTTATGTTTTTAAGTGCTGTCATTTATAATTCACCCAAAATTCTGTATTTTCCTTTTTTTTTTAACAGAAATTCCAGCGATTCACACTTTATTTATTTATTTATTTATTTATTGCTTTTTGGGTCACACCCGGCGATGCTCAGGGGCTACTCCTGGTTCTGCACTCAGGAATTACTCCTGGCGGTGCTTGGGGCACCATATGGGATGCCGGGGATCGAACCCAGGCCGGCACAGGCCGGCTCGTGGTAAACGCCTCCTACCCGCTGGGCTATCACTCTGGCCCCTGTATTTTTCTCTTTTAAAATGAAATATTAAGGCACTACTGGGATGAGAGTGATAGTTCAGCTGGTAGGATGTTTGTCAACCCGAGTTCGATCCCTGGAACCCTGAGCACACGGAGAATAATTCCTGAGCACAGACCAAGAGTCACCCCTGCCGCTTCCAGGTGTGGCCCCAAAACAAGGCATTGTGATTTACACAATTCTTCATAGTTGAGTTTCCTTTCTTTGCTTTTTTTGGGTCATACCCAGCAATGTTCAGCCCCTGGCGGAGCTCGGGGACCATAAGGGATGCCGGGATCGAACCTGGGTGGGCTTCATGCAAGGCTAACGCCCCCCCCCGCTGGACTGTCCCTCCAGCCCCATAGTTGAGTTTCTGGCTTACGGTCCAGCCCCAATCCCGCCAACACTGCCAGCTTCCCTCCGCCAGTACCCTCAGGAAATGCGTATTTGGGTGGCGTTTGGAGCCTCAAGACAGCACTGAGGAGCGAGTGGCGCTCACTTAGGGCCCGCACATGCGCAGTGTATGTGCAGCCCTCCGAGCCTCCTCCCAGCGCTCCGTGCTCCGCTCATCAGCGCCTCCGGCCCTCTGGGCTCCTCCCCTGGCAGCAGCGGGTCGCCTTTAAATAACTGCCCGAGAATCACTCATCGCAGCTGCTCTGGGTTGAGCTTCAAGGGAATCTTTTTTTTCCTGTGTGCTTCTTTTGGGGTTGGCACTTCTCGGTGGGTGCTTCTCGCTCTGCACTTCGGGAATTACTCCTGGCGGTGCTTGGGTGGCTGCGTGCAAGGCAGGTGCCTACCCACTGAGCCGCCCTGCCCTCTCTGCGCGCTCGGCTCCGAGGGCCCTTTCCTCCTTCCTTCCTTTGCCTTTCTGCTGCTGCACACTTTAGCTGTCCTCACACATGTGCTGGCCAGGGGCACACACTGCAGCTGGGTCTCCCATGGTGGGCTGTGCTCCAGGCACCAGCACAGTGTGGCAGCGCCAGGTGCCTCCACCCAGCATCGTGCTGCCACAGCGGGCGCTTTAGCCACCGAGCCAGCCCAGGCCCTGGAATCTTAACCCTTGCTGACTTCTATGCACAGGCGTCCAATGCACCGTCAAGTGTCATATTGTGCGCGGTAGGGCCATGTCCGGCGGTGCTCACACCTCCCTTCTGGCTCTGCTCTCAGGGATCACTCCTGGTAGTGTACGGGGACCATGTGCGTTGCCGGGGCTGAGCCCAGGTTGGCTGCGCACTTTCACTCTGGCCCCAGAGCTTGTGTTTATAGTCAAAGCAGCGTCTCTCTGAGTGGCTTCCCTGCACTGGGAGTGAAAGGGGCGCCCCTTCCTGTGTGTGACTTTCTGCTCTGCCAGGCCATTCCAGAGCAGAGTTGAGTTCATAAAAATGAAGAGTATTTGCTGACCCGTTAAGTAATGCTCAAACCCTGAAATGTTTTGCTTCGGTGTCTAAGGAAAGGACTCTGGCATATGCTGGCGTCCTGTATTCCTCAAATGTCGTGCCTTGGTCTTTATATGTTTTTTGTTTGTTGGACTCACAGATAAATTAGGACTTACAGGTTTGTGGGTAGGGAGGGAACGTTTATGGGGGTTTGCTTCTGGCTCTGTGCTCAGGGTTCACTCCTAGCAGTTCTTGGGCATCTTTATTTGGTACCAGAGATCAAACTGGGATCAGTTTGTGCCTTAATCCTCTGGCCTTTTATTTTAGCCACACCAGCAGTGCTTTGGGCCACTATAAGCTTGATGCTTATAGTCTCTGTAAAACACGCACCACCTGCCAAGCTGTCTCTGGCCCTAGACTCACAGGAGATTTAATTCAGAGTTAAGATTTAAATTCCCGGACCAGTATTGTGCTCAAGAGGTAGAGTGTCTCTTCCTTGTAGGGAGCCCTGGTTTATGCTATTTTTTTTGTTGGGGGGGTCACACCCGGCAATGCTCAGGGGTTTCTCCTGGCTCTGTACTCAGGAATCACTCCTGGCGGTGCTCGGGAACCATATGGGATGCCGGGATCGAACCCGGGCCGGCACAGGCCAGCCACATGCAAGGCAAACGCCCTACCCGCTGGGCTATCGCTCGGCCCCTATGCTGTTGTTTTTGTTTTGCTTTTTTGGGTCACACCCAAGCAATCGTCAGGGGTTATTCCTGGCTCTGCACTCACTCAGGAATTATTCCTGGTGGCGCTCAGAGGACCATGTTGGATTGAACCCAGGTCGGCTGCATGCAAGGCAAATGCCTTCCCTGCTGTAATATTGCTCCGGCCCTGAGTCCTGGGTTTGATCCCCAAAACATCACTGCATGGTCCCTGTGGCCCTCCAGGAGTGACCCCCCAAGCACAGAGCCACAAGTGGCCCCTCATTGGGGCCGGAGCGATAGCCAGCGGTAGGGCGTTTGCCTTGCGCGCCGGTCCATGCCGCCGGGTTCGATCCCCAGCATCCCATATGGTCCCCCGAGCACCGCTAGGGAGTAATTCTTGAGTGCAGAGCCAGGAGAAACCCCTGAGCAATGCCGGGTGTGACCCCTAAAGCCAAACAAAAAAACAAAAAAAAAACAAGTGGCCCCTCATTACTACTAAGCATGGCTCAAAAAGCAAAATACAGGGCCGGAGCGATAGCCCAGCGGTAGGGTGTTTGCCTTGCATGCAGCAAGCCTGCCGGTCGGTTCGATCCCCGGCATCCCATATAGTCCCTGAGCAACGCCAGGGGTAATTCCTGAGCGCAGAGCCAGGAGTAACCCTGAGCATTGCCGGGTGTGACCTAAAAAAAAAAAAAAAAAGAAAAATACAAAGGCAATTTTTTTTTTTTTTGGCTTTTTGGGTCACACCCGGCGATGCTCAGGGGTTACTTCTGGCTCTACACTCAGGAATTACTCCTGGCGGTGCTCGGGAACCATATAGGATGCCGGGATCGAACCTGGGCTGGCATAGGCCAGCCGCGTGCAAGGCAAATGCCCTACCCGCTGGGCTATCGCCCGGCCCCCAAAAAATTTTTTTTTTGACTGCTGTAAATCTGTATAGGGAATATCAACACCTTAGAAAATTTTTATTTTTCACTTGTGAATTCTTTTTCAAGAGAAATTTTTTAAAATATTTTATTATACCACTGTGAGATATACAATTACAAAGATGTTCATGTTTGGGTTTCGGTCATACAGTGTTCCAGCACCCATCCTCCACCAGTGCCCATTTCCCACCCACCAATGTCCCCAATCTCCTCCCCCTCCCTGGCCTGCCTCTATGGCAGGTTCTTTATCTCTTTTCTCTCAAGAGAAATTTTTACATGACTGTCAGAGAATGCTGGGTTCCCCAACAAGAGGGGGGAGCAGGACAGGGATCCCCATCTGCTCCAGGGAATCAGCGGCCGGCGGACAGAGAAAGACTAGCAAATCCAACAAAATTCCAAAAAGGCTTTTACTTGCACTGGTTCTGGCAATACAGTCCAAGGACAGGAAAACCCCATACTAAGTTCCTAGCTGGGCCCTGGCTATGTGTAGGTTTAGAATCCTAGGCCAAGATGGCTGCTGCCACATGCTTAGGCCCAATAGGGCAGAGAATGGAGTTGAAGTGAGCAGAGGCAGAGAGCAAAAGAGGAAGAGAGCTTCTACTTTTTTTTTTTTTTTTTTTTTTTTTTTGCTTTTTAGGTCACACCTGCAATGCTCAGGGGTTTCTCCCTGGCTCTGCACTCAGGAATCACTCCTGGCGGTGCTGGGGGACCATATGGGATGCCGGGATCGAACCCGGCCGGCATGAGGCTGCCGCGCGCAAGGCAAAAAGCCCTACCCGCTGGGCTATCGCGCCCGGCCCGAGAGCTTCTTCTTTTATATCTCTTCAGTTCTGACCCAGCCGCATCAACAGATCACAGTCAAGGCCAAACCTTTCAGGCTTGCTCCCCCAGGTCCCACTGAAATGTTAATATTGCCCCAGCCAAGGTCTGCCTCTGAAGTTTCCCCGCATGCCCTATGCAGAAATGGGGGAGGGGCAACCGAGATGAATGTATCTCAGAATTAATACAAAAGGCATGTCTCTGTATCATAGATATTCTGCTGCTAGGTATATATTTCCCCAGGATTTCACAAGATCCTTGTCCTGACTTCACAGTTGTTCTAGGTATTAACTTTTAGACTTATTAGAGAGCCACGCTTGCTTGCTAGAAGTCAAGCAGCATTTCTCTCTGATTTAATTATAGTTATATTTAAAAGAGGATCCAACGTGGCCAGTCAAACTCTGGTAAGATATTCTGGTCCCTTGAGGGGATCCGTGAAGAATGAGAGAAAATATTTATTCCAGCTAACACAGAATACATGGTAAGATATTCTGCCACATAGAGTCACAGATCCAAACTGTCTTCCTGCCCCTCTCTACAAAGTGGCCTGCAGGAGGTAACTCCAGGCAAGATGCAGAGGCGCTGGGCAGCCGTGGTACTCCAGCACATGACCTTGAGTATGTAGAATGTATATACACAAATCATATGTTTACTGGTATTAAGTTATACTTTTATTCTAATACAAAAAATGTCATGACATATTGGGGCTCAGCAGGGTCCCTGACAGATACTCAGGGTTCGGGTTCCGGCAGATACTGGCAAATTCTTTCTGTCTTGAGTCTCAGAATGACATGTTTGCCAGTTTCACGAATGCACTCTGAGAGGATTCCCAGTACTCTCCTTGGGAGCCGTTCTGGAGACGCCCGTCCCCATCTGTAGGAGTGAGATAGATCCCCAGGGTCTCCCTTTATTTTTTTAATTAATTAATTTTTTTATTTATTTTTTGCTTTTTGGGTCACACCCGGCGATGCTCAGGGGGTTACTCCCTGGCTCTGCACTCAGGAATTACTCCTGGCGGTGCTCAAGGACCATATGGGATGCCGGGGATCAAACCTGGGCCGGCATGGGCCGGTCCCGTAAGGCAAATGCCCTACCCGCTGGGCTATCGCTCCGCCCAGGGTCTCCCCTTCTGCAGACAAGTTTGAACCTTGCAGCACAGGTTCAAATGGCCATGGCGGACTTAGCTGCCCCTTACTGATGCGGCCTGTCCCTCCATGTCTGTGTCACCTCAGGCCAAATGGGCACCGGGAGACCATCTCTTCTGTATGCAGAAAGTCATCGTGCTTCCTGCATACAGAGCCAGGAGAGAAGGGCCACTGCGCCCAGGTTCAGCCGTAGTGTCACACCCTGCCAAGGGAGCCTGAAATAACCCGTTCTGGATGGGCAAACAGTTTTGGGCCCAGAGGGGATATAACCAGGCACTAGCCCCCAAATAGAGGGCATGGTGTCTAGATACCAGAAGGTTTCAGTCAACCACATGCCCAATGCCGGAATGAAAGGTCTGAATCGCCTCAGGTAGGAAGAAGGTGATTAAAGCCTCTTAATAAGAATGACCTAAAGCTGTGGATAGGAGGCCGGCCCATGCCGGCCAGGGTTCAATCCCCAGCATCCCATATGGTCCCCCGAGCACTGCCAGGAGTGATTCCTGAGTGCAGAGCCAGGAGTAACCCCTGAGCATTGCCGGTGTGACCCAAAAAAAGCAAAATAATAATAATAATAATAAAATAAAAACATAAAGCTGTGGATAAAAGGGAGGTTGGGTTCCTACCGCCAAGCACTAATTGGCTGCAGCTCACCAGCTGCCCTGACCTAGCCTGTCAGTGGCCTCTGCTGCCCGTCACGCTCACGCGCCACACTGCCTGTGGCACAAGAAGCATCTGGGCGAGTGCAGGCCGTGCTGGGACCCCCGCCTCTGGGAAACAAGCTCTCAGGGTCAGCCCTAAGGAACATGCCTTAGGGTCCTGCAGAGAGCAGGAGCCGTCTAGGGGTGCCGCTGAGACAGAGAGAAGAGCCAAGGGAAGCCCTTTTGGGGGTGCCGAAAGAAACCCGACTTCCTTCTGCAACATTCCAGTCTCCAGGGGGAAAGCCGGACCGACCTTTCACCCACCTTAAGAGCGGCCACACGGTGCTAGTCACCTAACTGGTGGGTGGCGCCCAGTTTTCCTGATAGGGCTACAGGACCAGGCATCCCCCAAACAGACTCTGGCAACACTTACTCCTCTTCTGCTGTCAGAGAGATCCAGGACCAGCCCCCAAATGATGCAGGTGAGGCAGAAGCAGTGGTGGCAGGTCTCTGTGTTCGTTTGCGATTCCCAGGTCCTTCAAGAATGAAAATTTTTTTTTTTTTTTTTTTTTTGCACACCCGGCAATGCTCAGGGGTTACTCCTGGCTCTGCACTCAGGAATTACTCCTGGCGGTGCTCGGGGACCATATGGGATGCCGGGATCGAACCCAGGCCGGCACAGGCCGGCCGCGGCAAGGCAAACGCCCCACCCGCTGGGCTATCACTCCGGCCCCAAGAATGAAAATATTGAACAATAGAGATGCTCAGTCTCAGAGTTGGAAAGTAGAAAAGTTTATTAGAAAGTAGAAGAGAAAAGAAGAGAAGTTCTCCAAGTGGGAAGGAACTTAGTATAGGACTAAATTAACTCTCGCTCTTTCTTTGGGGTTCTTATGGGAAAACCGGGTCTTTGTGTAACGGGGAGTGCAGGGAAGTTACAGATAAGTTTGGCTGAAGACTCTTTTTAAATGGAAATTGGGCTCTTGGCAAATGTCACGAGGATGCCAGGATCTAACAGATCCTTGTCTGGCCAATTGTCTTAGGTGTTTCCCATCATCTAGCAGCCCTGTGAGGCTAAGATCTGGAGCAGAATTTTTTTTATTTATTTATTTATTTATTTATTTAGTGTTTGGGGGTGGGTCACACCGGCGATGCTCAGGGGTTTCTCCTGGCTGTGCTTAGGGGACCATATGGGATGCCGGGAATCAAACTCTGGTCAGCTGCGCGGCAGGCAAATCACTCCGGCCTCTGGAGCAGAATTTTATGATATTTGTTTACTCCCTGTTTATTAGAAAAAGCCCAGGGGTTTTGTAGGAAGACAAAATGTAGGATGCGCCAGCCAAAAACAGGACTGCTCACAGCATCTGGTGAGGGTAAACTGAGGCTTTTCT
>JAJIBD010015738.1:15000-20908 GCA_021461705.1 Cryptotis parvus | reverse complement strand
CTCTCCCAGTTCCTCTGCTAGGGAGTCTGATTTTTCTATTGAGGTAATTGTATCATTTATTTTTTTCCAAGCCTAAGACCTTAAGAACAATGATTTCAGAGAGAGAGAGAGAATTCAAAGGGCCGAAGGTCTCAAATTCCATCCCCAGCACCCCTGTAAGTAGCTCTCAGAGCCCCTAACATCACTAAAACACCAAATCACCCACAATGACTCTCTGAGACCCTGAGTGGAGCTTGGGAGCCCTCTACACAATGTTTTAATTAAAAATTTAGCATAATAAATATTATTATTTTATTTTTTGGGTCACACCTGGCGATCCTCAGGGGTTACTCCTGGGTCTGCACTCAGGAATTACTCCTGGCGGTGCTCAGGGGACCATATGGGATGCCGGGGATCAAACTCCAGGCCGGCATGGGCCGGCCGTGTGCAAGGAAAATGCCCTACCCGCTGGACTATCGCTCTGGCCCCTATTATTATTTTGGTTTTGGCCACAACTGGGGTAAGCTCAGAGTTTACTCCTCCTGGCTCTGGGCTCAGGAATTACTCCTGGCAGCACTCAGGGGACCTTCACGAGGTGCCAGGGATCAATCCCGGTTGGCTGTGTGCAAGGCAAGCATCCTACCTGCTGTACTATTGCTCGGCCAGTCCGAATGTTTTTAAACCTTCAACTTAATGTTGGGAAAATGATAATAGATAGGATATTTTCTTTGTTTTTGATTTTATTAAGATTACTTAAAGCATTTGACATTTATAGATTGTACTTTTCCTTTCCTTAATTTTTTTTTTTTAGTTTAGGTAATGTAAGGGTTAACTTTTATTATATCGATGTACAAAATTATTGCACCCCACCACAACAAAGACCTAAGACCCTCCACCCCTGTCCTCACATCACCCCTGTCTGCTTCTGCCTCCCCTCTTTCCCCACTGCTGAGTCATCTCAATTTTGCAAACAAAGGTTAAAGGTTTTGCAAATATTTGTTATTAAAAATGAAATTGAAGTAGGTTTTTGATGGATTCTCTTTTGTAGGTCAAAATATTTATTTCTGCCAAATACCAGATGCTTTACTCATCTGTGGGATGTAGAGAAGCAAAACAAGGGAATAGACAAAACCAAAGAAAAACCAAACCCTTGGACTCTGCAGAGCTGAGGCTGCAGAGAGGGTGGGAAGGGGAACTGGGAGGGGAAAAGGGCAGGGAAGGGCAGGGGGATGGTTGTGGGGAGAAAGGGATTGAAGGGGTGGGCCCAAGGATGCTGAGGGGGCAGACTGGTACTTGGGGTGGGTATCATATGGTCACATACATTCTGAAGGGGTGTGAAATTGTATACCCCTATTATATATGGTGTTGTAAACCAATGTTGCTTCAATATTAAGAAAAAATTAAACAAAAATCATAAAACATTTATTTATATATGTTCCTTAATTACTAAGAGTTTTCATTCCAAATGAATGTTGTTCTGGCCTATTAAAATCATCACGAGGCTTTGATTTTGGGGGAGTCACACCCAGTGGTGCTCAGGCATTGTCTCTAAGGACCACTCCTGACGCAGCTCTGGGACCCTTCTGATGCTGGGTGACGACGTGAGGGGGCAGAAGGCAAAGCAAGCGACTTGTTCCTCGTGCTCTATCTATAGCTGCAAGGTGTTTTTAGCAGGAGGTTGGGTCACACCCAGCTGTGCTTACCCCTAGCTCTGAACTTAGGGATCATTCCTGATGGGACTGATATGACCATATGGGACCATAAACAAGTGCCTTACCCATTGTGCTATCTCTCTGGCCTTCTCTAACCACAAGTTTTGACTTTCAATTAAAGTACATTTTAAAAATGTGCTGGCTTATTGGGGCTCGTCGGTGTCTCTACTGCAACTCTGTGGGATCCTCAGTAGCATTTGGGGACCGAAGACTATTCCCCGCCTGACCAATGGACCAAGGAACAAGACTTAAGGCTCTTGAAAATCTGAAGCTCTCTCCTTTTAATCTCTGCTCCCTCTCCGCCCTCCTTCCCTCACCTAATTCACTCACCCCACACACTCTCAAGTCCAGTCTGCTAGTTATATACTTTACAAAAGGTTGGGAGATGGGAGTTAGAAGAGGTGATGGACTTGGTCTTGAACAATGAGGAGTAGAAGGCCCTCCTTTCGGGGCGAAGCACTAGGGACCTCCCCCAGAGATGGAGTCCTGCTATCGGCCAGTCCAGGACAAAGGTGGAATCCCAGAGTGTTGTTTTCTCCTTTCCTTTGCTGGTAAACAATCATCTTAATAATGTTTCTAGTTATTTTGTATATGTTCTTACTGGTTTTGGGGAAATAAACATTGCCTCAGAGACCTGGGCCCCTACGAAAGCAGGATGAGAACGCTACTCAGGTCTCCCAAAGAGGAATTGAAAGAGCTATGCTTGGAATATCACGCCTCACTCCAGTGAGGGAAGGAATCTGGAGTTCCGACCTCCGTCGACGATCCAGAGTCAGGGACGCTGTCTCATTTGCCAAGGTGTCAAAAATCAGATGGGCTGGACATGTAATGCGATTTGGAGACAACCGCTGGATTAGAGCTGTTACCGACAGGATCCCACGGGATGTCAAAAGATCACTTGGCCGCCCACCTACAAGATGGTCAGACTTCTTCGTCAAGACCCTGAAGGAATGGTTTGAAGCTCTTCCGTATTCCTGAAGCAACCAGATGCCATTGGGCTACACTGGCACGTGATAGGGTCAAATGGAAATGTTACTGGCGCCCGCTCGAGCAAATCGACGAATAATGGGATGTCAAGTGATCAAGTGATCAAACATTTTGCATAAACATATTAAGAGATACAGTCATTTATCTACATCCGGGATAAAGTTTACAGGGTGGCTATTCCTAGGGACATCTCGCCATATATTCTAGGCTACAGGTCAGATTAGTTTTTTCCTAAGCCCAACAGGGTCCTTAATCAGTTGCTTATCTTTGGATCACGACAGTTTTTTTGTTCCATGACTGTGCTCTTAGCTTGTTATATTGCTCAGGACATTTAGTCCATCCCATGTAGAGGCCATGGCAGTTTACTCATGGCTTGCCCTAGGTCCGTCCAGTTCCATGATGGGACTCTCCTGTTGGGGTGTAAGGGACGAGAATCAGGTCTACTGAGGTTTTAAGTTAGGAAATATGAAGGCTGCCCTTCATATTTTCTATATGAAATAAAATAACTTTATTTCCTATTTAAAATAAAATGACTTTATTTCAAAGTTAATTAACTCCTAGATACAGCATGCCTTAGCTGTATTCCTGTGTTTGAATTAAAAGAGCACACAGGAAAGAGAAAAGCAACATTTTAGCAAGCCACTGCACCTGGTTAGGAAATTGACACCTACTAAGTAGAAAACCCAGAGCCAAGGCAGAGCCTGGCAAGTTACCTGTGGTGTGATATGCCAAAACAGTAACAATAATGGACCTCATTCCCAATAAACGGAGATGTTACTGGTGCCTGCTGGAGCAAATCGATGAACAACAGGAAGACAAGTGATACAACTGATATTAAGTAGAAAACAGAAGGCTGTAAACAAAAAGACAATTCAACATTTTACATAAATTCGGCAGAGCCTGGCAAGCTACTTGTGTCGATTTGACATGCCAATTATAGACCTCAATCCCAAGACCGATGGAATGGTTTGAGGCTCTACTAGCATGAGACAGGACATATGGAGATGTTACTGGTGCCCGCTCGGAGCAAATCGATGATGAACGGGAAGACAGTGATACAGTGATTCATTTATTATTTATTTATTTATCCATTCGTTTATTTATTTATGCTTTTTTTTTTTGGTAACACCCTGTGACACTTAGGGGTTACTCCTGGCATTTTGCTCAGGAATTACTCCTGCTGGGTTTGGGGGACCATGTGGGATGCCGGTGATTGAACCCTAGTCAGCCACGTGCAAGGCAAATGCCCTACCCACTGTGCTATCACTTCCGCTCCCACATATGCTTTTTTTTTTTTTTTTGGGTCACACCCGGCGATGCTCAGGGGTCTGCACTCAGGAATTACTCCTGGCGGTGCTCGGGAACCATATGGGATGCCAGGGATCGAACCCGGCCGGCACAGGCCGGCCACATGCAAAGGCAAACGCCCTACCCGCTGGGCTATAGCTCCGGCCCCACCCCCAACTGCTTTTTAATGTTAAAACAATTCCTGCACTCAAGGGATATTAACCTTAGTCATGATGTATTTTTTCAAAGTTTAATAGATTGTTTTAGTGGGGGAACGCCTGGGGATGCTCAGGGACCACTCTGGTCCTACTCAAGATCACTTCTGAATGTACTCAGGGGACCACATAGAACGCAGGAAATTCAAACCAGATTCATTGCAACTGCATGCAAGGCAATGCCATAACACTTGTCCTATCTCTCTGGGCCACGATACCGGATGTTACTTGATAACAGGTCATTTTAGATTCTACATCTGTAATAGTACTTGTCATTGGCTTCCAATGTTCCTTTCTCCCCTTCATTTCTGGTGTTTTCATCTAGGGAGACCTGATCTAATCTGGTCTAAACACAGGTTGACTGTATGCAACAGATACTAAAATTAGTAGCAGCTGGAAGAGGTCCTTCATTTCTCTATTGGGACTGTTATTACTTGGGGGCCTTGTTAGCGGTACTCAGGAGGCTGGGGGCCCCTCTCAAAGAGCCTCGGCCAACCAAGCTGGTGGCTCAATGTGAGGGTCCAAAGATGACGTGGTGCCTGGGATTATGTGGGTTCTTGAACATCGCAGGTGCTGGGGGCCTTCCAGGCTATGATGGCCAATGACCACATGGTGCTGGGCATTGAACTAGGGTCAGCCGTGTGCCTTTGTCCCTGGACTATCTTTCTGGCCCTGATTTTTTTTTTTTAATTTTTAAAAGTTTTGTTACAAGATTTATCATTGGGTTCCAATATTAGAAAATTTCCAGTAGTTTGGCTTCATACTGCTCTATGTACCTACATTGTCACCCTGCCTGTATCTGGGTTTCAGTGCCGCCCCATTACTCAGAACACCCCTCTGCTCCCCGCTGCTCACCCCTCCCCTACCTTCCTCCAGTTTTCACTGCGTCTGGAGCTGGTTTTGTTGGTACTCACCAGTGCATTTGCCTTAGTGATTCATATTCTGTGAATAAGTGAACTAACTAATCTGGTGATTGTCTTGCACAACCTTGCTCATGTCACTGAATACGATCCCATCAAATTCTTTCCATTTTGTTTCAAAAGACACAAATTCATTCTTATTTTGTTTATATTTGGGGCTGCACACATTGGTGCTCAGGGTCTATTTTATTTAGGCTCTGTGCTCAGGACCTACCTCTGATGATGCTGAGGAACTATGTGTGGTACTGGGACACACTGGGGGTCATTGGGCTGCAAAGAAAGCGCCTTAACCCCTGTGCTGTTTCTCTGCCAATTTCATCTTTTTGATGGCAGAGTAGTATCCCTTTATGTATTTGTCTCTTTGTATGTGTGCATGTATGTATCTACCATATTTCTCTATATATGTACATACGTATGCATGTATGTATCCATCATTTCTCTTTTTTATCATCTCTCTGTATCTCCCATTTTTTTTGTTTGTTTTGGGGCCAGATTTGGTGGTGATCAGTGCATACTCCTGGCTCTGTGCTCAGGGATCACTTCTGCGGGGTCTAGGATGTCCATATAGGTTTCTGGAGTTTGAACTTGGATTGGCCACATGCAAGGAAGGAGCCTTAGCCCTTGTGCTCTCTCTCCCATCCAACCCCATCTTTTTAATGGCAGAGTAGTATTCCTTTAAGTATAGATCTGTATCTCCTAGAGCTTTTTTGTTTAGTCATCTGTTGGTGGGATTTAACTTGCAAGAATTATTATAAAGTTATTATTTATTTTTCTTCTGTCATATATTTTTTTGTGAATAATGCTGACA